>RCUC01122706.1:0-18599 GCA_003697995.1 Taxidea taxus jeffersonii
CCCCTCCCCTGGCTCACACACATTCTCTCTCAAATAAGTAAACACATCTTAAAAAAAAAAAAAAGAGTTAATTAGCTCCATCAGGGCAGCCCCATACCATGTGATGTGCAGACACGTGATTCATGGCATAGACTGGAGGTCACGCGATGTTGCACACTCAAGTTAGCCGTGTAGGTTCTCACAGCGCTTCTTACAGGTGGAGACTCCTCTCCACATTTAGATGTCTTTTCATAATTTTCTCCTCAACCTGGCCCTCTTCTCATGATCCTTATCGCTTGCACTCGGAAAGGAAGCATTGAGGCCATTGTGGGGAAAGATGATCACCTCAAGATGAAAGTGTGACATTTGTCCCGATGTGGAGATGTTTGTCTTTGTTGCAGAAGGTCTGGTGTGGCGATGTTATCTCCTTAAGTTCTCCTGCCTCATGCTACACCTCCCCTAGTCATCACCCTGGAAAAGTCCCAATAGTTCCTGCGGCTCCAGGGGTCTCAGCTGAGAGGGTATTATGTAGAACATCCTCTTCAACTTTGAACAAACTCCCAAGTTTATGTAAATCATAAATATTCCAGCTCTGTCTATATAACCACACTATGGTCCCAATAAAACATTTTGGATGAAAGGAAAATGATTCCTAAAAAATGATCAGAGTACCTTCTCAGGGAGCTAAACACATGCCAGGGAGAATTGATTATATGCCTTGGTCCCTTAGGCTTACTCCATTCCCATTTGAGGGGTTCCTTTTTTTTTTTTTTTAATCTCCACAATAGTTGTTTTGATCTTTTTTGTGGATTATGCAGTAGACATTTCTTCTCCCAGCAATCTGAACAGTGGAATTGGGTTAAGAGTCCCTCCTGGTTCTAGCCAGTGCCTTCTGCTGACCACTGCTCGTCTGTCGGCTCAGCTTTCATATGGTCTTTTGGGTTCTGATAGAGATATGCTGGCAGTCAGCATCTTCCTATTTTCTGGAGGGACTCAAGTGTGCTCACATCACTTCCCAGTTTGAGGGTGATCTCTTTTCAGTTTTAATTGCTGCGTTCATGAAATCTTGCCATCATCATTTCTTTAACCTCTGTACAATTCAGAGACGTTGTAGCTGCCAAGGTTCTGGCTCATGCTTTAGTCATTCCCTGACTGTACCATGCTGAGACTCCTGGTTGCCCTTCCCATTTGTCTACAAGAACTGGCTTGCCAAAACTCTATGTCTTATTTCAAGGATTTTTAAAAAATTTTTATTTTTTTCAGTTTCTCTGTAAGTTTCATGTTAACCTGTTATGTGGTCAGCTTCATTGCTTCTCTTTATCTGAAGATTATTATGATGTTTTAAATGTCCTACTTGCCGGAAGCTTGCTATCTCAGGACTGTCACATTTCAGGTAGACATCAGATTCTGGTTTGGTGCTCTGGTGTGTTTCTTATAAATCCCTCCATCCTATTTCCTTTTCCCTCAATGACCTCCTCAGTTGATATCATACTTGGGCTGATTGCCCCAGGCAAAGGGAGAAGTTGGATATGATGATCGTAAGCAGGCATCCCTAGGCCACACTGAGTTGTAGAACACCAGAATCTTGAAGCAATCCCTGTAGAACCCAGGGATTGCTTAGTTCAACTTCCTTCCAAAAGCAAAAAGTTATTCTACAGTACAGTCCATAATTCCCTCCTCTGCTTGAATCCTTTCAAGCCAGGAGAATTCATTAGTTGGCTAAGTAAAATTGCTCCCTTCTAATTATCGGAATTTTCTTTCTTTCATTGAACTGAACTCTGCCTCCCTGTAACTTCCTACCATTAGTTCTAGGTCTGCTCTCTGGAGTGATACAGAAACAGTAACCTTAGTCTTCTGATAGTGGTTGTTACTACACATTGAATACTTGTAAGGTTCTATATCAAGTATCTCATACACTGTAATCATCAGCATTCCTCAGACAGAAGTCAACTCTGGCTGACAGTATTAGTTCTCTTTCACAATATCATAAGTTATCCCCAAACTTAGTGGCTTAAGAAAATAAACTTCAATTGTCCTACAGTTTCTGTAAGTCAGGAGGAATTCAGAAGCAATTTATAGGTCATTCTGGGTCAAGGTTTCTCTTTGGATTGCAGTCAAGATGTCAGCTGGGCTTAAGTCATCTGAAGGCTTGAGTGGGGCTGAGGAATCCAGTTCTAAGCTCCCTCACATAGCTGATGGCAAGAGCTCTCAGTCCTTTGCCATGTGGACCTCTCGAGCTATTGCAGCTAGATTCTCCTGGAGTGAGTGACATGAGAGACAGACAGACAGACCCAGTGAAGGAAGCCTTAGTACTTTTATGACTTAATCTCTGAAGTCACAGATATATTTTTAATATCTATAATTAGTTAATTAATATTTAATATTTATTTATATATTTTATTTATTTATTTGACAGAGAGACACAGTGAAAGAGGGAACACAAGCAGGGGGAGTGGGAGAGGGAGAAGCAGGCTTCCTGTTGAGTGTGGAGCCCGATGTGGGGTTTGAACCCAGGACCCTGGGATCATGACCTGAGCCAAAGGCAGATGCTTAACAACTGAGCCACCCAGGCACCCCTATATTTATCTTAATTTGACAGTAAAAATGAGGTTTCTGAGTCGAGGCAGACTGATTACTTAGTCTGGCATATTTTGGTGGCAGTTCCCCTTTTCCCATTTCCCCCTTGGGATGACAAGTTCCGAGGCAGTGGACCCCACACATGTTGGGGCAGGGTGGGGGGAGTCTGTACCACAGGAGGTGAACTCTGAAATTACAAATCTCAAACTTTATGTGAGAGCGGAACATTTACCACCCTCCCCTTCAGAGAAAGGGAGAAGGAACTTGGAATTTTATCTTCCTGATCTGGGTAGAGAGTTCTCTACCCAGCGACGTAAGCATTTCACTCCAGAGAAGAAAAGATTTTATCATCCTTTCGAGAGGAGTAGATTTTGCCACCAAAAAGGAGACAAGTGGCATCAGTCTAGCGCCCATATATGAGGAAGAGCAAATGGCTATGGGGAGAAAAGAAGGTACGTCTTTACATTTGTAGCCCTCCAAAATTACAGGGAGCTCCCAGCTGCGCGATTCAGACCAGAATTCAGAGTCAGGTCAGGCTCTGACTGGCAGAGGGAAGGTGGAGGACTGAATCTGAGTTGCTGAACTTCAGTGCCTGAGGCCAGGCGTGGGTAGGCTTACATTTGAAGCTGCTAAGCCCCTGAAGTATTTGGAGCTAGTTACCACAGGGCACGCTACCCAAATCCTTCATCATTCGGTGGCCTTTCTCCAGCTACTCTCTGTTTCATCGAAGTCCCACTGACTGTGTGGTGTTGGATGCTCCAGGCACAGAGAACAGTGGGGCCATTAAACACATCCAGAGATGGTGCCTGAGGTGCTTGTTTGTGGGATGAATCAAACAAAGGAAGATTGTCATGACAAGAACTTGGGTGAGGATTGAGAAATATCTCTGGGATTCATAGGAACATATCCAGTTTAGTTAAGGTCACCATTTATTGGACACTTTTATATCCCCAGGCGACTGAGCTAGTTTTGGGGTGGCAAACATGAACATCACATATATTTCTTGGCAGTTGAAGAACTCGCATCCTTGATTTACGACTCCTTCATCCAGCCTTTCCACCAGTCCAACCACATCAGCTTCGTAGGCGCACTTGGCATTCATCCAGCCCTCACTCCCTGCACCGTCACCTTCCGTGTTCAAGCCACCATCAGCATTCACTGGTACACTTCTGACAGGTCTCCCCGCTTACGCTCCTATTTTCCTCCGATTCTGTCTTCCCCACTGCCTGCAGAGCATACTTTAAAAAATTTAAATCATATGTTATACACAATTTAAATAAAAGATCACTCTTCTGCATACAAATCTTCTATTGCTATTTAATTGAGTTTGAATAAAATTCAAACTCCCTCTCTCCTTCCCTCAAGGCTCTGTGGGATCTGGTGTTTGCTTCTGCTGTACCATCTCTTTCTACTTGCCTCTCACTCACTGTCTCACAACCACACTAGCCTCCAGTGCCTCTCAAGCGTTAGATGTCTTTCATGCCTCAGGACCTTTGAATGTGCCAGCTCTCAGCCAGAAGGCTCTCCCTTGCTCCTGTCACTACCTAATATATATCCTTGCCCTGTTCTCGGCACAATTAGGTCCTTTTCACTTTCCAGGCCTTCCTCAAACATCCTATTTACCCCATCATCTTATTCTTCAATCAAGGCACCATTTGTTTCCATCAGAGAATGTGTCCCAAGTTGTAATTACATGTTGCTTACTTGTTTATAAGCCACTTTTCTCTACCAACCAAAAGTAACTTGGGAGAAGAGACTATACTTTGTTGCCACTGTGTGCCTGGGACCTAGTACAGCAGTCTGCCTGACCAACAGTAGCAGGTTCTTGACAAGTAATAGTTTCATCAATGTTTATTTAAATGATCATTTACATAATTTTAAAAAGAAGTTATTAATTGGGAAACATGACACCCTACTAAATTTTTGTGAGGATTAAATATATTATTATGAAGGATAAATGAGATATGTGAAACCATTTAATATAGTGTAATATAGTGGATATCATCCCTCCTTCCCTTCCTCCATTCCTTAATCCTTTCTTTTTTTCCTTCCTTCCTTCTCCCCTTCCTTCCTTCCTTCCTTCCTATATAAGAAAAATATGGAACTCTCTCTCTCTCTCTTTTAAAGATTTTATTTATTTATTTGAAAGGCAGAGATCACAAGTAGGCAGAGAGAGAGGGGAAGCAGGCTCCCTGCTGAGCAGAGAGCCCGATGCTGGGCTCGATCCCAGGACCCTGGGATCATGACCTGAGCTGAAGGCAGAGGCTTTAACCCACTGAGCCACCCAGGCGCCCCTATGGAACTCTCTTGACCACCATTTTCTTTCCTGTCCATCCTCTCTACTCATGAATGTTGGTGGTGAAGAGATTTTATCTCCCTAAAGAAAATCACTCCTTTAAATGACATGAAATAGAGAGGAAAGAGGTTTTAATGATCTTTTAAGACCATCTGTAAAGAGCATTGCTCTGCAAAAGTGTTCAAGCGTCCTTATACCTGTGAGAAATTCCTAGACAAAGTTGCCATCTGGAATGCCTGATTCACTCTCGAGAAGCAAGGCACAGACTATAGCAGAAGTAAATTTAGAAATAACAACAGTCACAACTAGTGTTTAATGAGCCCTTAACATATACGGGCTCTGTGCTAAGCATTTTACCTACCTCCTTCCATTTAATCTGCCAGCAACCTGAAGAGGAACACGCTGTGATTACCCCACTTTACAAGGGAGAATATGGGGCTTAGCAAAGATTCTAATGCAGGCCTGTCTGACTCCGGAACTCTCTGGCAATTTCCTGAGTGGGTTCCCAGTTTTTATTCTTCTCTTCCTGTTATGTACGTGAACCTGGCCTGCGTCAATGCTTCACCCATTCTTGGCACAGCCTTTTAGCTTTCTGTGTGACAGCCAGCCTGGGGAAGTGTACCTAGTTCTTTTGTGAATTCTCCCTGCTTCCCAACCTCCTACACGGTCATCCCATTTTCCCTTCTTGCAGATTACTCCATATTTCATAGATTAATGGATTAACCAATAGATGAATATTCCTGAAACCTGTTTTTAAACATCACCTCTACTCGGAAGGTTTTATTGGTTCTCCAGGAGTTCAAGATGTCAGTTCTGGTTCTCTCTTTTGCTAGTTGTGTGTCACTGGGCAAGGTAATGGATTTCTCTGAGTCTCGGTTTTCTTGCTTCTAAGATGAAAATGACTGCAACTACTCTCTAAGGTCATTAAGCTTGGACAAAATCCTCTGTCCGCCTGGACAGGCTTGGTTGTGCTCGTATGATAAACGATCGCTGGAACTCTGTGGTTTTGTCCTCAGTCCCGCTGTATTCTCACCACATGTCTATCTTCACTTTGAGGCTCCAGCTGGTGGGGCAGCCTTTCTCTGAAATGCTGGCAGATGTGGGCTGGTGAATCTGGGTGATGAGTCGTATAATCTCCCAGGTAATGTAGAGGCCTTGTGCTGGGACAGTGTCATACATGTGGACAGCACTGGAGAAAAGCCTCCTCCTTGGTGTGTCCCCTCCAGTGGGAAAGGCGCCACACTGATGTCTGGCCTTGACATGCAGCCTGGCCCTGTGGGCTGTGTTGAGTTGAGATACTAACAATTTTAGAACCCACTTTCAGTAGGCATGCTCTTCTGAACAGCTGAATTCTTCTCTATGTCTCCTGGCTTTATCATCTGGGTGGGTTACCACAACCTCAGTAGTCTGAAACTACAGAAATTTATTCTGTCCTAGAAGTCTAAAATCAGGATGTTGGCAGGGCCACAGTCTCTCCACAGTTTCTACGGGAAAAATGTGTTCTTTGTTTCTTCCAGCTCTGGTGGCTGTTGGCTTTCCTTGACCCATGGCCACATCCCTCCGACCTTTGCCTCCGTGAACACATTACCACCTCATGTTCTGTGTGTTTCCTCTGTGTCTCTTAAAAAGAACCCTGTCAGGGGCACCTGGGTGACTCAGTGGGTTAAAGCCTCTGCCTTCGGCTCAGGTCAGGATCTCGATCCTGGGATGGAGCCCCACATTGGGCTCTCTGCTCAGCGGGGAGCCTGCTTCCTCCTCTCTCTATGCCTGTCTCTCTGCCTGCTGTGATCTCTATCTGTCAAATGAATAAATAAAATCTTTGGAAAAAAAAAAAAAGAACTGTCATTGGACTTCGTGTCCTCCTGGACAATCCAGGATGATCTCATCACAAGATCCTTAAATTAATCACATCTTCAAAAACCTTTCTCAGATAAGATCACTTTCTTAGGTTTCAGGAATTAGGATGTAGATGTATCTTATGGGGTGACCACCATTCAACCCCCTATCGTTGCCAAGTGCATACTCTTGAGCATTACAAGTTCATGACTTAGTTGTTTTTTACTGTTTTGGGATGAGGTTGATCTTACTCATAATCTTAGTCTTTCGGTGATCAAATGTTTTATATAAACCCAGAACCCAGTGAAAAGATTTGTTTCTACCATATCACTTTGTATCTCTGAGCAATTACATGAATGTAGGCCCACAGTGGCCCACCAGAAAGAAAGAAAAAAAAAAAGTAATTAGGTCAAAAACAAAGTACCCTCTCCTCTTTCTCTCTTTTTCTCCCTGTGATTGATACTTCATTAGGTATAATTCTTTTTTTTTAATTAGGTATAACTCTTTTTGCTGAGATCAATCATACAGATCATGTTGATATTTCTAGGTGTTCTCCCTATAAAAAAGTCATCTTTCTTTTGCCTTAGAATAAAATGGAAATTTTCCACGTAACTCCAGGATGACTGAGGTTTTCTGTGAAATTCTCTGTGCAGTCTCTATATGTGAAACACAAAGTCTTGATAAAAGATACTCCGTGGTTAAAGAAAACTAATTATAATTCCAAAGGACTTGACCTATAATTAATTGCATTTTTAATGAATTACATTTGCTTGGCTGTTTTTTTGGAAGAATTAAATGTAATTTGTATTCCTTAGGGGGAAAAGATCAACTTCTTCATGTATGTACTTCTTTTTTTCTAGTACTTGATAATCACTAATGAAGTACATTTTCCTCTTCACATAAATTCTTATTCTTGGTATGAAAATATATTGACATTTGCTGCCCCTGCCATATCAAGTGTAAGTGGTAAAGGAAGGGAAAGAAGAAAAGAGTAGTAATTTGTTGTCATGGAAATGAATTAATACAAAGCTAGTGGTTTGAACTATCCTCTAAGATGCTCACAGCGGGAGGAGAAAAGATGACAACATCTCTATCATCATGAAGCCAAAAATCCTAGAGAAATACTGACAAATATCTGAGCAGATTTTTGTCCCCTCTCTCTCTGAGTATGACCTGGCCAAGTGGAATCAGCATTCAGGCTCTGTGTTTCTTGGACAAGTATGACTCTTGTTTAGAGAAAAAAAATCAAACACGGAGGCATTTACATTAGCTCCCCTTCACGCCCTGAAATTAGATGGACGGTACAACTTCCAATGATGTCACCTTTTCTTTAAGGTTTATTTATTTATTTATTTATTTGACAGAGAGATCACACAAGTAGGCAGAGAGGCAGGCAGAGCGGGGAGGGGAGAAGCAGGCTCCCTGCCAAGCGGAGAGCCCGATGTGGGACTCGATCCCAGGACTCTGGGATCATGACCTGAGCCCAAGGCAGCGGCTTAACCCACTGAGCCACCCAGGCGTCCCGATGTCACCTTTTCTGGGAATGACCCTAAATCACAGAGTTGTCCCCTCATGGCCATATCTGGACCACTGACCCTGAATCCTACCCTTAGGTGCAATTAGATAGACTTCTAGCCACTGGTGCAAGGTGGGGCCTAACTCAGTTTAGCCAGTCGTGATCATTTGTCCTTCTGGTCTTGGTTGATTGGTCCAGGAGTAGCCATCTGAGCCAAACCAGACCAATCAGAATCATTCCCCAGAACTTCTCAAGCTGGAACTAAGAGACCATTGGCTCCATTTTGGAGGTAATGGTATGAGATATGAGGCCTGGCAACTCCAAGTGGCCATGTTGCACAGCTCTTCAATGAAATCCTTTTAAGAGAATGAAGTGTAGAGTGGCAGATGAGAGATGGAGAGAAATTTTGCCAGCAGAGTTCGAGTCTCCAATTCAGTTGTCCCCAAGGTCAGGCTGCATTTCTAACCTTTCCACAGTTATAAGAATCTATGTACCTCCAATAAGTTCCTTTCGCTTGACCAGGGCATTTAGAGATGGGTTTCTATCCCTGGAAATCATAAGAATCCTAACTAATACACTTCTCACCCCTTTGTGTTAGGATTAAAAGTGTTTCTCTGTCTAGTCCTATGCTTCTCAGAAGATGTTAGAGGCTTGGATGACCCAAACTAATGAGGTCACAAAACCCTTAAAAAATTTTTTGGTGCACTATGTGAATCTGGGGGAGAGCCAGGGGGTTAGTGGGACTATCTATTTGAACAATTTGCTCAGGTTTTCTGAAGACCATCTCTTGGGTTAAACTCAACACACCTAAAGGTTGCAGATTGTTTTTTAAAAAGTCACCTACAGGGATGCCTGGGTGGCTCAGTTGGTTAAGCGGCTGCCTTCGGCTCAGGTCATGATCCCAGCGTCCTGGGATCGAGTCCCACATCGGGCTCCTTGCTCGGCAGGGAGCCTGCTTCTCCCTCTGCCTCTGCCTGCCTCTCTGTCTGCCTGTGCTCGCTCTCTCTCTCTCTCTAACAAATAAATAAATAAAATAAATAAATAAAAATAAAAAGTCACCTACATCAAATGCAGTCCTTTGCCTCCACAGAGTTCTTTGTATCTTTTCCACCTCCTACTGTACTGGGACATCCACTACCCTATTTTATCGCTAAAGAGCTCTTGGAGGTGAGTTGGCCAAAGGTCACCATTACCATTTGAACAGGAGGAGGCAATTGCATCCCAGAAGGATTAAGTGTTTTGTTCAAGGCTGCTGAGTTAGTCCACAGCAAAACCAGCCTAAAAATCGGGTTTCCTCACTCTTGGAACTTTATCCCTGCTCTACCCACATTTGACAGAAAACAAATGAGTCTTGTAGCTGTGTCTTCTGGTTCTGAGTCTGAGGAGCGAGAAAGGGGGCCTGGGAAAAGCCCCTCCAGCTGATAGATGTAACAGACAGACAAAGATCATGTTGGGACATGGGGCACAAGGCTCATTTTGCCGCCTTCTCCCAAAGTGGAAAGGGAAAATAAGATGCACATTGTTAACACAGTCTAGTGAAATAGATTAAGAGCAATGTGAGCTAAGGCTAAAGGCCTGTCTGATCAGAGGAAAAGCAAAAAGTGTGTTTCTGCTGTCTGTATCTGTCTCAGAGAGGATGACATCATGGCTGGGACCATCTTCCAAATTGGGAGAAGGGATTTCTCTTTCCCAGGAGGACTAGGCAGGTTCCTAAAAGGCAGAATTTGGGCTGCAGAAATTACTTGGCTACACTGTTGGACACGGCCAACTATATTACCCATTCAAACAGGTGGGACTCAAGAGAGGGGTAAGGTTTCCCAGTGGCTCTTCCCTACCACATCCCTGGAAAAATGGAACCACTGGGACTCCATTAACAGGGCAAGGAAGCATAGGTGGAGGGTGCCTTCTGCCTGAGATGAAAACCAAATGGACCAAGGAATATACCCGAGGCTCCTTTTTCTAGTTCAGGGCCCTAACAGGAGAAAGAAGCTCTGTTAGTAGTATTTGACTATGGGCCTTGCAAAATTTGGAAATGGAAGAAAAATGGGACTATTTTCTGAGTGCTGAACTCTAACACCAATATATTTTTGTGTTGTAAACAGTCAATGGAAAAAATCAATGGAAAAAGATGGAATCATTTACAAGGCTGTTGGGATGGCTGGGAGATGGAGGTGGGCTGGTGCAAAGGGAGGTGATGGTTATGATGGTCAAGCATGGAGACAGAGATAAGAAATACAGAGATCAATTTTAGTGGTGTTCAAACATTAACCCACTGAGAAGGAGCCTTAGCCAACGATTTTGAGTATGCGCTACCATTTCTAATGGTAGATGTATCCAACCATTGTGCTTTGAGTCTTCACATCCTCTCTGTAAGACCATCCTTGGTCTTACAGCTGAATGGCACACCAGACTAGCTTGTCCGGCTGCTGGAAACCTTTGGTTTATTTAATGCCCACTGAACTGGTGTCCCCTTCAACCAGCAATCTCCCGGTGATTATCTAGCTTTTACAGGGAAGTGATACAGTGATCCTAGAGACTTAAGGTAGTCTTGGTCCTTCTGAAAGGTGGTTTGTCATGAAAAGTGAATCTGGAACGGGATTAGCCTGAGCTTTCCCTGGAAGATTCACTAGAGGCTGTGCTGACCAAATCCAGTTTTGCACTTACCAGACTCCTTAGCTGTCTGCTGAGGAGTAAGAAGCTTGTAGGGTAACAAATGACACCCGCTAACGCCATTTGGGAGCCAGCCAGCCAGCTTTCTCATGGTGGGGTGCCCTGGCATCACTATTTGGCTAAGAAAGCACATTTTGGACTTTAACACACTGTTTTTGAGGGGGAAATTTATACAGCAAGTTAAGAATAGAGTCTCGGTCATGGACAGTGGGGGGCACACACCAGCCTTAAAGCGGTGCTGACAATGTTCCTGAGTGTCATGGCTGCCCAATGTGCCTCGTAGACCTCCAACCACAGCGAGGCAGCTTTGCTCTCAAATGCATGTGGTATTTATGCAGAGACCACTGTTCGAACGTGGCGTCCTCCCTGCCAGTGACTAAGCACGGTGGGAATACTGAGGCAGGCCCCTTCCTGGGGGACGGGGCACTCCTCTTAGGGCTGACCTTGGCTTGAGTACTCCCCGGCAGCCTTGCCAAACCTTCTTTGGATTGCTTGGCGGTCTAGCACGCTTCCTTCCAAACTTCTTTCCCCTTCTTCGCTCAGGGTCAGATTTTCATCATGCTCCTTACACATGAGAGTTCTGCCTCAGCATCTGTTTCTCAGATGCCTCCGATGAACACAGTGTGGAATGGACAGAGTCAGGAACCCGATAGGAAAGCGATGACATACTCATCCTGCGATACTCCAGAAAGAGCTTAATAAAGGAATTATTTCCAAAGGGTATAGAGAAACCACAGGGGAATATGTAGGGCTAGGGAGGCACTATTCCTCCTCTTGGGCCCAAAGGAGGAAGAAGGGGGGGCCTTTACTAGATCTCAGAGAATGAGGGGCTGTGGAGGGAAGTCTGCCTTCTTGGACTGGAAGCTGCTCCAGGGGGGCCACACTCTGCCGGGCCCCCAAGCAGAGGAGCTAAAGGAAGCAGTACTCTTACCTCACTGTCCTCTTCCCTCTGATCTCTTGCTGGTGCTCCTGTTGTCCCAACACAATGGACAGCTGCCAGGGGGCGGGGTGGGGGGGTAAGCCTGTTGATGTGGTCCCTAGACATGAGCTTTCTGCATCCTGCAACTGGGAGGAAAAAGATGGTGAGTGGATCTGGAAAGGCAAGAGGGACATCTCCAGCCAACAGACAGTAGTGAGCTTTTGTGTGGCAGCAGCAAGCCTTCTCTCCAGGCTTCCTCGAGCAGCAAGGGCAAAGGGAGCCCCAACCTGGCAAATTAAATTGTTCTGGTGCCACTTCCCTCCGCATCTCTTAGCCTCAAACTCCCCCATGTGGCAGCTTCATCCCCTGCCTTGTAGGTTGGTAACTGGATCCCTTTCTGGTGTCATAGCTAGTCCCCAAAATGTCCTGAGATAGAAGAGGTGATCTCTTCTCCTGTGCTTCAGTTTGGCATAAGGAAACTTTTCTAGAGCCCCTGGGAGAACCCTCTAGTGTGGATGACGGCTCAGAACAGGCTGAGAGTTCTGTTAGGAAGGAGGAAGGGGGCTGCTACATGCATTTGCTACATAGCAAATGGAATGTTCTCTCTAATCCATAAATCTGAACATATCCTATCCTGCTTAAAATCCTCAGTGGCTCAGGGAGCCTGGGTGACTCAGTCAGTTGAGCGCCTGACTCTTGATTTCAGCTCTGGTCATGTTCCCTGGGTTGTGAGATCAAGTCCCACATTGGGCTCTGCCCTGGGCTTGGAGCCTGCTTCAGATTCTCTCTCCCTGCCCCTCCCCCACCTCTCTCCTTCTCTTAAAAAAAAAAAAAATCCCTCAATGGCTCTCACTGCTTTCCTGCAGAAGTCCAAAGTTTCTGCATGCACATACAAGGCCCATTATACTGTGGCTCATCTGCCTTGCCAGCCTTCCTTCTCAAGCCGCCCTTTACCCTGCTGTCGTACTAGAACATTTGTGCTGATACAGTAAGCCAGGTTCTCCCCTCTATCACTCAGGTGTCTGCTGTATCTTCTGTCTGGAGAATGCTCTGCTTCTGGCCCCCTCAGCTCTTTTTGGGGAATGTCCCCTGCACATCACTTCTTAGCAGACTTCCCTTGGCCCTGCTGTGTGTCCACAGCACCTTGTAATTTCCCCGACACTGTAATTTCCCCGACAATATCCAGCTGTGTTCAGACGACCGGGAGTCTCTCCTCCTGGGCTCTGTGCTCCAAGTGGGAGACGTCTGTGCCGACCGTAAGCAGCTGTCTGGTGGCCTCAGAGCTCCAGTTCTAGCATCAGACAGCCTGGATTTGACTCTTGGCTTCACTACTCAAAGCCAGTGACCTCGGGCAAGTAATTCAGACCCTCTGGGCTTCTGTTGCCTCATCTGCAAAGTGGGAACAATAATAGTAAAAAGTTGATAAGACTCTCGTGAGGGTCAAGTGAGGTGATTCATGTAAAGCATCGGCAGGGATTGATACTTGTCCTTCATGAGCTTTTGTTGGTTCCTGTAGTTCATCTTCTCCTGCTCCAAACGCACAGGGATCTCGCTGTTCAAAAACCTGGCCTGGAGCAGCTCCATGCTCACTAGGCTCTCATGGCAAAAATCACTGCTTCCTCTTTTAAAAAAATTGTGCCTTGCCTTTGGTTGTCTCTGGTTTTCTGGCATCTCCTCTATTTTTCTGGTATTTGGGAAGATGACCCTGAACAGTTCAGTCATCTCTCGTTGCAAAATGCCTGATTACCTGCCATGTGCTTTTTAATACGTTCCTTACAGAAGTCACTCCTATTAGAAGTCAGTTTATTGGTGCAGATGTCGTAACAAAGACCCAGGTCATAGCAAATTAGAAAAGAGAGGTCTCCCCCAGCCCCACCACTTTGTAACAGCCCAAGCGTTTGCAGTCCTGGGCTCACGCAGCAGCATCCAGGACCTGAATCCTTCCATCATGCTCCTGTTTCATCTCCGGAGAGTGGCCCTGGCCCATTCGGTTCAGATGGCTCATCGCATCAACTCAGATGCCATCTGCGTAGCCGGAAGGAGAAAAAGAGGAGGAGGAAGGTACATCACTTCTTTTTACAGATGTCATTTCTATCTATATCCCAGTGGCAAGGACTCATAGTCTTGGGCATCCAATAGCAAAGGAGTCTGGGAAATGTAGTTTCTTCATTAGCTGTAATGGACCCAGCTGAAAATGTGCAGCTCTAGCTCTGTAGGAGAAGAGAAGACAGATATTGGGGCAGATGGAGCAGACTCTGTCAGACTCCAACACAGCTTCCTTTCTATAGCCCCAAGGACTCCTCCGTTCCCTCAGATCTGAACCTAGGGAGTCACTTCTACGTCTTCCATTTCTTTTCCAGCCACTCATAAAATGCCATTCATTTTATATTTTAATCAATTCTACTATAGGTCTTAAAATATTTTTTATCCATTTCTTTCTCTTTTCTCTTGCCATCCAAATACACACTCTCACCAGTCCTTGGTTTTCTTCTCATCAGCCCCAAACGGATAATCTCTCACCTGCTGACTGCTGGTCAGGAAAGGTTTTAGTCACACACTCTCTGTTGGCAAATGGCACAGGACCTAGCTTTCCGTTGCCCTCCATACAGATGCCTGTTGGAACAGGTATTCCGACCTGTTGGTCCTTCCCCAGGAGGGGATAAGGAATCACTGATTCTGCCACTGTGACCTTCTGCCCACATCTAGCCAACTCCCCATGACCCTGGCTTAGCCCCCCTCCCTCCCAGAGGAAGGTGGTCCACCAGTTTACAGCATTAGTTTTGCCCTCTTTGAGGAGCTCTGTTTTGCCATTTTTGTCAATTCTTGGCCAAAGTACAAGAGCCTTTTAACTTGTTTCTCTGAAAACACCCTATCTTCCTCTAATCCGTTCTATACAGAGCCAAATTAATCTCCTTAAAACACTGATTTCATTTTTTAAAAAAAACTCTTCTACTTGCAAATTTTTAAATGGTGAGTCATTTATCACAGCAGGGAGGGCAAATGTGTGTTGACTTGTTCAAGGCCAACCTCACTAATCAAGATGCTCTGTTCTGTAGAATTCTCTTCTACAGTGGGTGCTACCCATTGATTGGAACTTACACGAGAGATAAATCTTATTTATCACCCCTAGCCTACAAAATTGTTTCCAAAGGTTGGGCTTTAAGTGTCTTCCATCTCTGAATATTTGTCGTGTGTGCTAAAATCTTTCTGTCCAACATATGTAAACCCGATTTCCTCAACGAGACCAGAAGTTCCTCACTCTGCTTATGTTTGTTTTGTTTTGTTTTGTTTTGTTTTCATTAAATGTCTGGGTTCTGCTCCTAGAGTCAAGGCAGGTACTGTTTAGAGGCATTCTCAGGTCAAAGAGGGGATGTTGAAGGTGCTAAAGGCTGAGCTCATGGATGATGGAAATGAGGCCAGAAGGAAAATCTAACTCTCATCCAAAAAGGTAGCAGAAAAAAAACAAAGCAATAGAAGGCTGTAATTAAAAAAACTGGTGCCAGGTGTGAGATCTAAGGAGCGAGGCAAGGTCATGGATGGAAAAGCCAGAGCTCAGGAGCCAGAGGCTAGGAAGCTACTAGTCAGGTTGCAGAATACAAATTGGGACACATGATTCACAAGTAAGCTTGTGGAAATGCTTCTGAGAATTATCAGAGCTGCCTCTGTGCACGACCAGCCATTCACAGAACCATGCATGTAATATGCATTAATGCATAAAGAAGCAGAAACATAAATCAAAATAATGCTGTCCGAGCCTCCGTTGAAAGGCTATGTTAAACAGGAACTATCTACCGTTTCTCTCGGTCTCCTTTCCCCATGTGACACAAAAATATTGACTTGGCAGCTTCTAAGTTATTGGTATTTAGACGTCTTTAATATTGTATTTAAGCCTGAGCGGCAAGGGTAGCTCTCAGTACATGCTCTTGTAATAAAGCAGACCTTGAAAAAGTGCCGGATAGAAACAAGAAGGACCCTACCTCAGGGACTTTGGCGCATTAGGTCCCCATGAAGCCTTTGTTGCCCCTCTCCTCCTGCCAAGCCCGAGGGACAGGCTCCTCACTGCAGCTGCCTTTGCAAAAATGAATGACTTGGTCCTGCCAAGAAAGCAGGTGTCAGGCTAGGCAGTTCTCCTTTGCTTTGTTTTCTTCCATGGCACTAACATGTGCCCCCTGAGTAGGCATTTGTTTGTGTAATCAGTAGGACTGCAGAAGCAGAGGCAGGGAGATGAAGGTGAGTCAGGAAGGAAGAAGTGGCCCCTGGGAGCCGACTAAAGCATGGAACAGCCAGGTGATGGAAACAAGGTCAGCCAGCATTCACCTGCCTTAATGAGAGCGTGCTGACTCATGCAGCTCTGGGAACAGTGAAGACTGCATGCACGTGATGACTCATCTGATGTAGAAGTCAAGCCACCAGCTATAATTAATCTTGTGCATTAAGACAAATTTGAGTAGTTTGAACATGAACTAATGGGACTGACCTGTATGTTCATGCAGCACTCATAGCTGGGTGGGTAAGTGTGTGGAGGGGTGCTCTGTGGGAGTGCTTTTCCTGGTGGCCTGCAATTTCACCCGTATGGTAGGTTGGGCTGGATGGTACTTTCAGGCCATACTACCCTCCAGTCCTCCTTTACTTATGGTGCTACGGTGTCCTCTAGAATACGAGGACCATAAGGGACGCTCACGGTTCTTTCCAGTGTGCAATGGATTTTTGTGCTGTTTGTGGAATTTAGCGTGCTAGAGTGACCAACTGTCGGTTGTTGTCATTCAAACTGGTAGTGGACAGGGGCACCATGGTGGCTCAATCAGTGAAGCCGCCAGCTCTTGCCTTCGGCTCAGCTCATGATCTCAGGGTCCTGGGGTTGAGCCCCATGTTGGGCTCCATGCTCAGTGGGGAGTCTGCTTGAGAATTCTTTCTCTCTCTCCCTCTCCCTTTGCCCCACCTCCTGCTCTCTCTCTCTCTCTCTCTCTCTCTCTTGCTCTCTTTCTCTCAAATAAATCAATCTTAAAAAACTGGTAGTGGATATTTGTGGGTTTTGTCAGGCTAGCATCTACTGCATTTTCCCCTAATAATAGTACCTAATTCCTTGAAGATTCATTCCTTCTCATTGGAGACATCTTGGTAAGATTGCAATGAAGGTGTCCCACTCTTTCTCAACAAAGGAACAAGCAAATGACCCATGCCATTCATCGGCTCTTTCCCCACACATTTGATTTTGGCCAGGATGAGAAACAGCTGGAGAAAGAGTAGATCAGTGGACTAAATTTGTCCAGCAGCAGTTCCCAGGAAAGAAAGCCAGGTGTTCTTGACACTGTAACACCTGGAAGGTTGCTCTGGTGCCAAGCTTGGTTCCCCGGCTATTCTGAATTTGGTTCTCTGAGCCTGTACTTTCTGCTCTTCCATGTCCTTCCCCAAATCTCCCTCTTTGTTTAGGTTGGCAAGAGTTGGTTTCTGCTGCTTGTAACCAAAACCCCCTAATTGATACAGAGTCATGTCCCCAAAGTTTCTACTACAGATATTCAAGGAAATGAGGTTTATAAGTGAACCCAGCAAACTGATGACACGGGTGCTAGTTAAGAAAACATCTATGTGGGGCACCTGGGTGGCTCAGTGGGTTAAAGCCTCTGCCTTCGGCTCAGGTCGTGATCTCAGGGTCCTGGGATCGAGTCCCGCATTGGGCTCACTGCTCGGCGGGGAGCCTGCTTCCCTTCCTCTCTCTCTGCCTGCCTCTCTGCCTCCTTGTGATCTCTGTCTGTCAAATAAATAAAATCTTGAAAGAAAACATCTATGTATTTTACAAGGCTCATTACTCCCAATCTTCTTTTCCATATCAGCCATGCCTTGAAGTTTCTTTTCTGATTAACTTGTCGTTTATTTTAAGTCCTTTATCAAATATTTCCCCAAGTATAATAAGAGGGCAATATATCACCTGAAAACTTGCTTATCCACAAATATCTTTCACCCAGACAAATCTTGTGGGGTCAGGGAAGGGGGAGGGGGCTTGTGGTACTTTGTTTTCTCACAATACATGAGGTATGTGTTTGACTCTCAGGGTGAGAAAAGAAAGGCAATCCCCATGGAAGAAAAAACACAGCGAAGTATCCAAAAACAATGGAGAAAAGGAAATGACAATCACATATTTTATTCAATCAAATGTACCATCAATTCTCCAAAATACTCTTATATCCCAGTAAGGAAGACAGACAAATGTTACCAGTCACTTGGGGCACCTGTTCCCAACATCAGAGATGTTGCAAAAAAATGCAAGAAAAAATGTTTTAAAGTGATGATTTTTGGTAATAAAAATGACAACAAAGTGTAGGGAGCCCTAACTACATGATAGGCTCTGTTCTAAGTGTCTCACATACATTAATTCATTGAATCCTCATAGTCTGATTAGATAGTAATGATGTGTTAACACAACTAATATCCATAGTTAGCCAAACAGATGGCTTAGGCTTAACGTCAATTCCAAGTAGAGTTATTAAAGGTTTTATGTGAGCAGACAGAGTGTTTTAATCAAAGCAACAATTAAAATTATGTGGGAAAGTATTGCTTTGATATTTTCTTTTGTGAGATTAATTTCTAAGATGTAAGCTTGTCTCGTGCTCAAAAATAGATTCTTAGTTTTGTTTCAGTCTTTACGATTAAAAAATACGACATTGTTTCTAATCCTTGTTCTATGAATCTTAAAAGGCTGTTGGGCCAAAAGCAAGAAATATTTTGTTTAATTCCCTATCGCTAGCTCTGGTTGTGTAGGATTGAAAAACAGTGTTACTCAGTAATTCTTTAAAGATATTTTGTGGAAG
>ML100002.1:9867-25996 GCA_003697995.1 Taxidea taxus jeffersonii
GCTCGCTGGGGGGTGTCCAGGCACCCGACACCATGTAAAGCCCCCACACCCTTGGCGTTCACAGTTTGAGACCAAGGTAGCCAGGGAGAGCGTCAGTTTTGAAGCAAATGGACTGCCTTCCAGACCCCTTTCCTTATGGGGCCGTACTAGCGAGAGCTTGTACAATCAGCAAGGAGAGCGAGCCACATGGGCAGTCCCCAAAAGGAACCTCAGAAATCTGGGGTTCTAAGGAGGGATTCACACTTGAAGACACAGACCTGGGGTTTAAGTGACTTGTTACTCCTAAAGATTAGCTTTTAAATGCCTATTAATAAAAGTTGTTTGTTTACTTTTTTTTTTTAATTCTTTGTAAGGGAGAAAAAGCTTTGAGTTTCAAAATTCCAAACTTAAAGTCAAAGGTTGGCTCTGCTTAAGTCCCGTGCACACTTGCTATTCCTTTTGGCATAAACGGTTTTGATCTAAGCTCCCGTGGCCTCCTAGGGCCAGTGGGCTTCAAGGGCACAGTTACTAGTGAAATAAACTCACCCATGCCAGGCTTTCCATGCAGCTCGCAGGTGGGTCACAGTCTCTTTTGCTCGGGTCTAAGGGGAACCCGCACTCCTGAGAGGAGTGTGTTGCCTACAGGGAGCTGGGTTCCCGGCGCGATGGGGAGGGCACCCACGGGCGCCAGAGGGCCCACCCTGCACACTTGGCGATGCAAATCAACATAGAATCAGCTGGGGGTTGGGCAGCGTGGACGGCCATGAGTTCCCTGCGCTCACAGGAGGACGGCGGTGTCACACACGCTCGACAGACCGTGATAGTAACTGACAGTGGATGGTGCGCTGTGGGGAAGCAGAGCTCACTGTGGTGGTGAAGGCCTGTCCGAGGGGACAGGGGAGTGTGCAGCTGGCAGCACAAATATTTAATCATGAGAAAGGCCTCCGCTGTACCGGCTCTGCTCGTCTCACTGTTTAGCCATGTAATGATTTGTTTGCCTTTCCAGGTGCCCAGAGGTGGCCCTTCTCGGAGGGCGGGCATCCCCACCTGGTCACTCCAAAGGACCAGCCTCCATTGACAGTGGACAGTTTGAATTCCCAGGACACATTACTACATGTACGTGTGCGTGATGGGTGGGGACCCGGGGTCCCAGAGACCAATCACTTCTGGGTGCCTTGACCTGGGGGTTTCCCACCAGCTGAACGTTGAGCTGGGAAGGTCCCACAGGTCATCGGAGACCCAGTAGAAAGTAGCCTGCTTCTCCTTGTCTTCCTCCCACTGCCTCTCATCAAGGGGACTTCCAGCAGGCTTTATCTATCTAAAAAAGCATCGGATTGTTTTTAGTGTAGAATATAGACAGTTGAAAGTCATACCCAAGAAATGACGAGAAATCCTGAGAACCGGCCACATGGAGACTGTCTTTAGTTGGGTAGAATGAGGACCCAGCTGTGGGGTGAAGGGAAGACACCCCAGCTGTGGAATGGGAGGGCCGTAAGTGTCTGAGAAATCCTGTCTGAAGGCTGGGCTTCTCCCGTCTCTTAGGACAGTCAAGACTTGGGAATAACTGACCGCCTTCAGCTCAGCTCTGCACTCTCCCTCCTGGGGGTGAGCAGACTGCACGAGTCCTACCCCGATGCAGTGCTCCCCACACCCTCCCCACCCTGTATGCACACGTGGCTGGCACCGCATGGCTGAGAGCACTTGCTATTAGCAAACCTACCTGGTTACCAGACCTGATGCTACGTCCTCCAGCCTGGCCTCTAGCAGTAATGAAAATGGCACTTAGACTCGAGTTTTCTTTTATCTCTCAACTTATTGAGAATCTGAACAAGGAAGACGGATGCTATGTATTGGGAGCTCTCAACAGCTTTGGGGGAAAGGGCATAGGGATTGAAGCCAGGAGCCCAAAGTCTGCATCCTGACCCTACTTTCTGGTTGTATATGGGCAAGTCATAGAACCCCACAGAACTCCAAGGGCGGTTTGAAGATCCTTCCAGGGCCCAGAGGGGTCAAACTGAGTAACAGTGCTAAGCTGTTCTTGTCCTTGTGCGTTGTGTCAGCATGTACACCAACGGCGCAGAAGCAGTGTGGGTAAACAGTAGGAGTCCTGCACCCAATCGTCCGGTTGTCACCAAACCCTAAACTCTCACCATGTCCATACTCCCGGTCTCAACCCATGAACTCATGCCTTTTCATACTTTGTGTGAGGAAAGTGCACTTAAAGGGAGACGAACAGCGGAGTACCCCTGGGGAGACACTTCCTGGTGAATAGCTTTCCCTGGCACACGAGAGGGCAAATTTCCAGCAAGTTCCAGGGTTCACATTTCCATAGGTTCTGCCATATGGCACCATTGGGACTTCTCTGCCATTCATGAGCCAAGATGTGCCCTCTTCATCAAAGTCTGGACCCGCTCTGTGAGGGAGAAGGAGGTTGGCCCTTGGCTACCCTGTCTCAGCCCTGGGGGAGGGAGGGAGCACATGACTTTATTCCTGCCGATGTTGCATTGTTTAACTCTCTCATTAAGCTTTCTCACCCAAATCTCTCCTTACTCCAATCCCGTTACAGTTACAAAGTCTTCATAGGAAAGCTTTCCTGTTCACCATACTGTGCATTTCTCTGTCCCGATTGGGCCCAAACGGCTTCTCTAACAATAAGATGGTTTCCGCCAAAAGACCATCCTCAGGAAAGGAAGTCTTGTGTTCAACAGCCCCTCAGTGTTCAGTAAGATTTCACGGTAGCAAAAAGCAAGTTTTATAGCTCCTGTCCAGAAAGTCTGGTCTTAATTAGCATGAGTCTAGGTAGAAAATACCTTGTCTTGTTCACTGCATGCATCATTTCCTTCTTGGACCGTGTCTATTACACATCTCACAGGATGGGTGGAACAGAGGGGCACCTGGGTGGCTCAGTGAGTTGAATATCAGACTCTTGGTTTCAGCTCAGGTCATGATCTCAAGATTGTGAGATCCGAGCCCTGAGTCGGGCTCTACACTCAGCAAGGAGTCTGCTTAAGATTCCCTCTCCCTGTCTCCCTATGCCCTTACCCCTTATGCTTATCTCTTTCTCTTTCTCTCTCTCAAATAAATAACATAAATCTTAAAAAAAAGAAAGAAAGAAAGAAAGAAAGTGAATTGGACAGAAATACCTTTCTGGCTAATTGGGGAAAACCAAAGCTGAGACACATCTATGAAGTCACGTGTTAGCCTCTTCTTCCTCCCCTTTCTTCCCTAGCTCCCTCAGGAGCCCCCTGATGGAGTATGGCCTGGGCAGGACCGCAGGGTTTGGGGACACCTCCTGTACACCCTTTCCCAGAGCTTCCCTTTCCTCATCACACTTTCAGCCTAGCCTTTGTCTGGGTCTCTGAGACATGAGGTGGGATGGGGCAGTCTCCTTGCCCCATATCTCTTCTTAAGAACAGCTCATTCTTCAGCCATGAGAGTGGAGGACGGCAGTAGATCTGACTGGAAGGGCACCTATCAGGACTTCCGGGGTTCTAAGAACTGGGGAAGAGGGCCCAGAAAGAGATAAGTCATGAGAATCTCCTACTTCCTGTACACTTTGGGTAGGCCACTCATGTTTGCTGAACCGCTTCCCATTTCCACCTCTGCCAACCTGTCCTCTGCTAAGCTACTAGAACAGTCTCTCCAGAACATATACCCTGCTATAGCCGCTTGTCTTGACAGCCAGTGTCCCTCTCCTGAGGAGTCTGCTTTCTCAAGCTTGGTCCTGTCCCATGCTATTCCTCCTATCTAGGTCATCCTTCTGCCCCTGGGCTCGTCTCTGAGCCTTCATGCTGAGCACATGTCCCCCAGGAATGCTTCCAAGACTCCCAGGTAAGTCTGAGTTCCCCCGTGCATTCTCTATACCCTGCACTGGGCTGACTTTCTTGCATTTTCCTTCAATCACACTGCAACGTCCTTAAGAACAGGAGCTGAATTTTCATCTCTGTGTCCTAGGATCTAGCCTAGCCTATTTTTTTAAAACAAAAACTATGTAAATAATAAAATCAAGTACATATGGGGAAAAAAATAAAATAAAGGACTAGCTGCCTTATCTGTGCTTTAGTTGTTGAATACACATTAGCTATCACTAGAGCCTGGGGTTATTAACAAAGAAACCAAGACAGAGTTTGACTCCCTTAAATCCCACAGCTTGTAGTAGTGGAGGCTGGACTCCGACCTCATTTTCTTTGTGCTCTTTGCTTAGGGCAAGGGGAGGGGGCGGCAGGGGTCACTGGGAAATGGTCCAGGCGGTGTGGTCTTTGGCATTGCTCGGTGTTCATGGCAGCTGTTCTGGGTGTGGTGGACTGGTGGGGAGCAGGCACAGAGGGGCCCCTTCTACCCACAACCCCAAATCGTGTTTTTGCCACATCAGTCCTTCCTGCTGATGGTGGGGTCGCAAGCACCAGGCTTGAGGGTTGAGCAAGGAGCCGACAAGACAGAAGGGGCTGGTGCCCAATGACACAGCTACTCCATCAGAGATACCCAGGGGCAGGGCTGGCCGGACACAGTGGCCACTAGCCAGGTCATCAGCTGGGAGCCCGGACTCCTGGGCTGCATTTGTCGGGCTTATAGTGGAGCCATACAGGGGGCACTGAAGGGCAACCAAGGTAGGACGGAGGGCCTCAGGGGCTTCTCATATGTTTGCTGGAGCTTGAGTATCTGGTGCTTGTGTACATTCAGGTGAGGCGTGTATATTTTGTATCAACTCCACTCCTCCCCCCATATGTTTACACACATGCAGCCCTCTATCTCCATCTAACGTGTCTCTCAAGCCGTCTGCTTCCCCACTTAGTAAGATCTAGTCTCATCCATTGGCTTCCCTTATTTTCTAGAGCCATCCAGCCAATGCACATGATGCCAGGTCTGTTCCTAGAGCACTAAGCCTCGGCTGTGTGCGAAACCGCCACTGTACAATGTGCAAAGCTCTCTCACACTCCAAATCTTACTTAATCTTTGCCACCACCGTCCTGTGAGGCAGGAGTTCCCACCAACTCCAGGGAATTTTAACAATGTTCCTCAGGCCACACAGTCACACAGCCCATCGGTGGCAGAGAGGTCAGAACAAGCCAACTGGCTTCTGGTCAAGTGTGTCTCCCACGTCGCCAGCACCTCCTCCCAGGATCCTTTCCACCCCCTGGGAGGCCCCACATTTCGCAGCACAAATTCACTGAATTCACTGAATTCAGACCTCTCCTCCCAGCTTCCAAGCCTCCCAGCCCAGCCCTGCCGACCTGCAGCCGCCATCACTGTGCACGCCTGGGGGTGGGACACACACATCCACACTCATGGGGCAAGGATCTGGAGCAATGAGCAGGCCTGAGCAACCACCTCACAGCACCACCTCCCCACAATGCCTGCAAACCCAGAAGCTTATTACAGACTCCTAGAGTCCGCAGGAAGCCTGCCTGCAGCCCGCTCCTTCGAGAAGTTCCTCCACTCATGCAGAGATGGCGGCAGTTTGAGGAGCCGGGTGTCCACACCCCAAGAACACCACGGTCCTCTCTGTATGAAACCCCAGGCCAAGGGCACTCTAACAATCTCTGATTTCTCCCTTCTCAAGGATGCCGAAGACCAGGAAAAGAAGGTTCTTGGTGAGTTACCCAACTGAGCTGCCCCCGGGCCATCCCAACCTTACTCTGGGGAGTGAGGCTTAGCACACAGGCCAGCATTGCCAAGGGGCCTGAACCAGGTCCACTTCCCCTAATGTGTGCGGGGCCAAGGGTGAAAGGTCAGAGGGGGCAACCTTGGGGCCCATGCCCGGCCCTCCCTCTGAGCTGCTGCCCGCTGGGTGACCACAGGGCTGCATCCCACCATCCCTGTTGGTGAAGAAATTGGTCTGAGAGCTGTGTGAGGGCAATGTCAAGCATGTTGAGGCTTCCCCTTGGGGGAGACTTGATGTGAAGCCAATGGGAGGGAAGTCAGAACAAAGACAACCCTCATTTCAATCCTTTCGTTCAGCCAGAATGAAAATGAATCTGGGAGCTGGATCTTTTGTATGAAAGCTTTCCAGGAGATGTTTTCCAAGCAGGATGGAAGCTTGGGTATCAAGCATCAGAGCCTTGTGGCCTCTGCTTTGCCCCGGTTCAGAAACCATCTAGCTTCTTCCCTGATAGAGAGGGCACAGCAGAGGCCCGGCTCTGTGCTGAGCTGTTGAAGTATGTGATCCCATGTGATCCACGGGGCACCCTCCGGACTGCAGATGGGAACACTTGAGCCTCGTGAAGGGAACTTACACCAGGAAATGGGAGAGCTGGCCTCAAGCAGGCATCTTTTTTTAAAGCCAGGCTGTGCTCTTGCAAATTTGTTCTGTCCAGAGGCATATTTAGAAGTTATACAATCCAATTTCCCCCAACTGCACACATAACTTCCTAAAATAGTTGAGCTAGGAAGTTAGGGAACTCATCTTCGGCCCCATGGACAGCTGGTCAGGGAAACAAAAAACAACCAGACTCCCTGAAAGGTGAGGCATGCACATTCCACCATCCGCACCAGGCCTGCATTGGGCTACATCACGTATGGCCTCTTCTGCTTCTATAAGCAGAAGAGGCTGAGCGAGCTCAGGGTGGAGATTAGGACTTACCAACCTGGCCTCACCTCAGTCTGGGTCTGGCCCAGGACCAGCTACCTCCCACGGCTCACACAGCTTCCGCAGAAAGTAAAAGGCTCCGGAACCTGCCCCAGATGGTTAATGCTTTTGGGAAGAGGAATTCTGAATATGTAAGAGAAAATGATGTCCAAGTCCCCAGAATGTCAAAATAAGAATGTCTTCAGGGAGAGTCTGATGAGCTTTTGGATGGTGGTTTGAAGTGGCCCTGGGTCAGGGTGTGGCCCAGGGCCGCAGAGTGAACTATCTTGGGCCACATCAGAGGGACCCTTTTAGAAAAGAATCATTATGTTTCTTTAAGCAACCTTTACATGCTAACGTCTTCGGTTAGCATCTCGAATACACACTAACTCTTTTGTGATGGAATTCACTTGAGTTACTTCAAACATTGTTCATTCATTCGGTGAACCCCAAACATGAGCTCGGCATCAAGCTAGGGGCTAAACTAGGTGCCTGGGCTCCTGGATGAGTGGACTGGGCATGGTTGTCTCTCTCAAGGAGATGCCTTTACGATAAAGGCTTAAAAACACAGTTTTGCCTTTTTCAGAAACAAAAAAGCTATGCGTTACTTATAGGACAGGATTTGTAAAAGCATACAGCATCCATTCAAAACTAAGCAGAAGCAAAGAAGCAAGAAAAGGAAAGTGAACCTGCATGGGGCTGAAGCTGGCCTTTTGAGCTGAGTCAGGCTGTGAGGGCACTAAAGGGACCAGATGCCCAGGCTAGTGGCTGAAGCTGTCCCCTGCAGGCGCAGGCCCAGGCCCGGGCCCGGGAAGGAGCTGGTGTGTGGAGACAGGGCACCATCTAGTGCTGGAACAGCCTCAGCGCATGCCACAGAGACAGAAATAAAGGCATCCACCTCTGGTTTGTTATCTTAAGGTCCTCACCTTGAGAGGAGATTCAGAAAGGTGAACTAGGAGAGGGGTTTGAACTTAGTTCTTCTGTCTTGCTCCCAGGTCATTGTCTGTACCCTACTGACTTCCTGGCTTTGCTGGTGGGGAAGAAGGGCCTGGAGGTCTCAGGCCCAGGCTTGAAGTTCCTGGGAGATGCCTCAGCCCCACAGGAGAGGACCTGGAGGCTGTGACATGACCAAGCTTAGAGGGCCCTGGCCACCACCTGTCTGGGCCACCTGGGACATGCCGCTCCCTCAGAGCTAAGCTCTGGGTCTGCTGACCCACTGGCTGCTATCAAAATGTATGATTCCATCCCTCACCTGGGTCTTCCCCCCCACACACACACATGCACGCATGCACACACCCATGCAGTACCCTCCATGGGGAACTTTGTTGTTCTCCCCTTGGTTTCTAGTTTCTAACCTCTTTACTAAGCATCATCTCCCAAGAAGCCTTGCTCCACCCATCACAGAGCCAGGCTACCTGCCAGTCATCCGCCAACCCGCAAGATTGTCCCTCTTGTCCCCAGGCCCCAGTACAGGGCTTGACCTACTATAGAAGGAGGCCAAGTGCCTTCCCACAGAGGGCTGAGACTATAACATCCTGGGTGTTTACAAAGAGTTGTCAGTAGGAGGGACCATGTTTTTAGACACAAAAATAAAAATAAATTATAATAGTTGTAAAAAAAATACTTGTACTGCTTCAGGAAAAAAAGAGACACTTTATTTATTGAGTGCCCCCAATATGCTGGCATTATTTATCATCATAATGGCTAGGTGAGGTAGATGTTTGGGGCTCCATTTTACGAATGAGTAAACTGAGGCCCAATATCATCCAGCTAGAATGTTCCTTCCTAATGTCTCCACACTTTCATTGCTGTTGGATTTTGTATACCTGAGTACAAAAAAAGGGCACTGGAAAAGAGCTTGTACTCAGGACCTGGGGCCAGTGACCCCAGATGGCCATCTTTCCAAAGCTCCCGGATTGCTGGACGCACAGCCTGCTCCAAAACTCAGCCCAACGCAGCTGGCCCACTTTGACCTACCCATGACCCATAAAACTCATTTCCTTTTTCCCCATTATAAATATAAATGCAGATATTTCACTGGGGAAACATCAGATTGAGAATACCAGAGGCTAAAATCATTTCTCTGACCCAGCATGACAGTGGCAGGGAAACAGTGCTATTTACAGTCAGCTGCTGACTGCCCTGCCCCAGGCTCCAGCTGGAATCTAGAAGATTCTCTTTGGTGGCTAAGTTTTTGTACAAAACATGAGAGAAGGAAGCAAGAAAAAACAGGAGTAAAGAAAGGGCAGGTATTTTAGTCCTGTCTTGGAACTGTCCTTTCCCTTTCACCAGTTAGTGTCTTTTTCCTTTTTTTTTCCTGAGATTTTAAGAGCTTGCACTAGTGCTCAGCCTGGTATGCTCTGCCTGCTTATGGTGGACCGGTGGAAACCCCAACTTTACAGACTCCCTGTCCTTACCTGTCTTGGCACCTGAGGACCAATTCCTTCCTAATCTTTGGCTGGGTTTGCATACTTCCTGCTTGTCTCAGTCAGGATCAGACTTTTGGCTCTGACTTCTGGGAAATGCAGATGCCTACCTCTCAGACCTTCAGCCTGACCTCACTCTGACTCTTGTGCAGCCCATCCTGTCCCAGACATTTACTTGCCTCACATGCTGCAGAGTGACAGAGGATGGGGAAGGGATATTTGGGTGGGAAAAGGGCTCTGCCCTTGGTCTCCAGTACTCAGCTTTGGGGGGCATTGGAAGGAATGGGGGAGGAGGTCAGCATGGTGTGGGGCATCTGAGTTACCAGTGATAGAACCGGGTGAGCGAGGGGAACACATGAGTGACATAGGAAGGCAGTTCAGATCATTGAGAAGCTAGAAGGGAGGTTCTGTCAGACTTAATTAACTTCATTATAAACACCTTCAGTACCAAGCAAAACTATTACACTGTAACCCATGGGTCGTGAACAGAATGAAGGTATCACCTTCCTTCCTCCAAAAATCTCCCACATTGCCTTCATGGGACCAAAGCAAGAGCTATTTAATTAAAACAAATATTTACAATGGCAGAATCAATGGCAGAATCTTAGGACAGAGATACTGACAAATAAATAAAATAAAAATCCTGGCTATGATACATGATCATCACTTATACAATCAGTAATACCTTGGAGCACCTGGGTGGCTCAGTGGGTTAAAGCCTCTGCCTTCGGCTCAGGTCATGATCCCAGGGTCCTGGGATCGAGCCCTGCATCGGGCTCTCTGCTCAGTGGGAAACCTGCTCCCCCGCCCTCTCTGCCTGCCTCTCTGCCTACTTGTGATCTCTCTGTCAAATAAATAAATAAACAAAATCTTAAAAAAAATTAGTAATACCTCATGTGCCTGGAACTTCATGGAAAACCATTTTACATTTCGCCATTTGGAATCAACAAAGTTTTCTCTAAGTAAAATACTTTTCGACTTCCATAAACCATGCTTAGTATTCTGCCAACAGACACTCTTTTATCCCATCATTCAGCTTCCTCCTTGAGTCTTTTATGGGCTTGGAAACCAGACAGTCACGTCTATTAGAACAGTTTGGAAATCAAGAATAACAGAATTTTAACAGTTGCTAAGCTGTGAGTTAAATGTATGGACTTTGGGAGATGGACTTTATTCTGGTTTTCCTCCAGGCTCTGGGGTTGGGAGGGATGCTGTGAAGATGCGTCAGCATGGCAGTTCAAAAAACCAGAGATACCAACCTTCCGCTGCTCAGCTTTATACTACAGCACGGACAGGTTGCTCTTCTTTAAAGTAGGCACACGGAGGCTTTGGGGACCGATCTGAAATGGATCTGATAGTCCACAGGTCAAGTAAACAGACTGGCATCTATTATATGCAGGAAGCCCTTGGAGAACTCAGGTGTTTCAAATCCATTAGTTCCCGCCCCCAATTTCAACCACCCGGAGATACTGTAGCAGAAGACTGTCCAGTGCCCTCAAATGCCAGAGCCAGCCCAACCCACCTGGACTCTGCCAATCCTCCCATTTTCTGTGTTCTTGAAAGCTCACTAGAGCCTCACCCCACTTCCACACAGCTGAAATCTGGCCTAGGCCTCCATCGATTTCTAGCAGCTGGTGCAGTTTTTAAGGAGATATTGGTCTCTCCTCAGATCCTGAAACCTAGACTATTGCCCCAAATGGGATAACATTCAGCCACGGTCATTGGAGTTGGACGGTCATGAAGGCAGTGTTGTTAAAGGTCGAGACACCAACTCTGGAATCAGATTGCTTAGGTCACATCAGGTAACATCTCTGCTGGTGAAAAGGTTGTGGCCTGGGAATGGCCGTCGGTCTTTACAAGTCCAAGGCAATCTCTGCTAACTCCTTTCCCTTTTTGCACACTGCCTATCCAAAGGAGAGGTCTGCAGAAAAATCTTCCCCTCTGAGAAGATGATGACTGGAGATGTGGTCCTGAAGAACAGTAAATGGGATGTGTGTGGATTTGTGTCCGCCGAAGGCCACCTCTGAGCCGTATGCAGAGTCCTCTGTGAAGACAGACAGGGCCCCAGCCTTCTCAGGAGTACAGAGTCATCATCAGCCACTGGACATAATGGGGAAGCAAATTATGGTCAGTTCAGGAAGACCTCTGACATTCAGCTAAGGGTGCTTCATTTTTCAGTCACCAGACCCTGGAGCCTGACACAGGACTTGGGACCTCCCCCAACCTTGTTCCTGAGAAGCCATGGAGACAGGACAGTAATGGATGGTTTAGCCAGAGGGACCACACCGTCTGGTAGTAAGTATAAATCAACCTGAAATACAATCAACCTTGACTTCTCAGGGTGTGTGTGAATGATGATACTTAAGATGCAGGCTGATTCTGTATTCAATTCTCAATGCAATTTTCTGCCATGAATTCAATTTGGCGTGCTCGGGACAGCAATGTGCAGGTGTGTGGACCCACTGGGTAGCAGAAAACCATTAGAGCTATTCTACATGTTTCCATTTATGGGCCCATTTGTCTGACAGCTTTATGTGGGTGTGATGAACAGTCCCTCTAACTCACATAGAGAGGACCTCTGGAGAAACCACTTCCTAGGCCAGTTACATCAGAACGATGCTGCTAATGATGTTGGTGATGAAGATAACAAGGTTGGAGTTACCAATGGCATCAGAGAAAACCAACGTGAAATTCCAACCAGTTGGCTGCCACTCTCTGTAGACGTCCTTGGATGGCCCTGAGGATCTCCTTGTCGTGCAGCCAAAGATGCTCAAAGCTGAAGAGGATCTTAGATACCACCTAGCCCAGGTCACTCATTTCACATGTGGGGAAGCTGAGGCCCAGGCATACTGAAGTTGATTCGCCAAGGATCCCACAGCTAGTTACAAGCAGTGCTGTGGGTTCACCTCGGGTCTCTGTCCACATCTTTTGCCATGATGGCACATTGCACTGCTGGATCCAGCTCGGGCTGTGGGCTGCCCATTTCAATGGCACATTCATGTTTTCCTGCTTTCCCAGCTCTCAGCCTGCCCTATGGAGGGACCGCCTGGGATCAGGACATGAGCTTGGGGATTTGAGATGGAGATGGGCTCAGAAAATTCTAACCACTGCCCCTCTAGCTGAATCCTAGCTTCACATTCAGATAGGACTGTGATTGAGGCAAGACACATGCTGAGTATCCCAGTATCTTGGAAAGATATTGCATAGAATGGACATTTGGGGTCAAGGAAGAAACCTCTGCTTTTACTAGACCATTTTTAAGCAGCCTAAATGGAGGATGTGTTTTTACAAAGAAAAAAACATAATTTAATTCCAGATTCCAATGTCTTTGAAGCAAACACTACCTAGAGCCACATCTGACATAGAGTAGGTGCTCAGTAAATCTGTGCGGTTCAATGCATCAGGGAAGACCGTCGGCATCAGGCACAGATTTGTCTTGTTGGCATATCATCTCATTCACTCACCAATCATTTGTCAAGCCTCCTATTACATGCAAACCACTGTATGAGTTTCAAGAAGAGGCTACCCAGACAATATCAGAATCCCTGCCCATAGGGGAAAGGCTAGGCCAGCTCTTGAGAAAGATCTGACCTTGATCTTTTCAGGTTCATCTTGATCCAATTTTGTCATTCTCTCTACTCTCGCCAGGACCACACACACTATTCCCTCTAGCCTGAGCCTTTCTTCCTCTCCACTTAGCCTCCCTGGCTCCTTCTGATCTCCAAGGTTTTAACTTTGATGTTACCTCCTCCAGAAAGGCCTCTGTGAAATGCCCTGTTCAGACCAGCTGCCCTATTTCTGTCTGTGCTGGAGTTCATTGCTGGCCTGGGTCCTCGCCCACTCTGTGTCCATGCCCTCTGCAAGAGGCTTTGAGGTGCCTCTCATGATAGAGAAGGCCATTCCCCCATGTGCTGGAGGTGGACCTGGCCACATGACTTGCTTTGGACAACAGAAGGAATAGCTCAACATGATGTGCCTGACCTTGGAGACCTTGCGTGTGGTCAGAGGAAGCTCGCTCCCCTGCACGTCTGCTATTGTCCGGAGACGAGACCAGCCCGGCCAGAGCTTCCTCAATGAAGGTACCAGCAAAGCCGCCAGTTCACCCACCTATCACAAGCTAGCCATCCCAGACCCGCTGACTCCCAGACATGTAACTGAGGAACTCAGTGAGTGTTGCTGTCACAGCTGAAGGTGGATGGAGTTGTCCCATGGCATTACTGCGGTCACAGTAATTGGGTCCACTGAGCCAGGGTCTAGGTCCCCGCCTATGCACCCAGCACTGAGTGCTCGGTAAAGAGTGGATGAATGAATGGAGAAGTACTGTGCGCACAGGGCTACCTCCCCAGCTCGACAGAACCCCACTCCGTCACAAGAGCCTGGACCCGCTGTGGCCCCCTCTGCCTAAGACGGTGTGAGCCCGCCCCATGGACAAAGCCTTACCTCTGGCTTCTGAAGGTATATCCCTTTGCCATCTTGGGTTAAGTTCTGGAAGGCACCTGTGAAAATGCAGCAGAAAGGAACGCAGCTAACGTGTGATGGAAACACTAGCCACTGGCTCCTCCTACCATCCCCTCTGCCAGGAGCCGGGTTTCAGCCCCATGTGGCCACACTTTAGGTAAGTGAGCTGCCTCAGACCTTTGGCCCAGGGACAGGTGGGGTGTGTGTGACTCTGGGGCGATGCCGGCGGGGTTCTCGGGCACGGAGCCAGCGTGTCCCTATAGCTCCTGGTCCGTTGTTTCTGCCCCGGCAGCTGGCCTCCCTCCTGCTTGAACCGGGGACAGGGGGCAATCCACAAGGAGTGCAGGGGAAGCTCCCACCCTGCCTCCTTCCCACCAGCTCACCCTCCATGCTCTCTGCGCGCAGCATCAGCTGGACGAAGCTGACGAAGTCCATCTGGAGGCGGGGGCCGCCGTAGCGGACAAGCATCAGCTGGCAGACGTCGTCACTGAGCAAGATCCCTGTGTCAGACACAGATTCCCGCCATGGGTGCTGGGGACCTCGTGCCCCCGCCCCTCCACCTGAAGCCCCTGCAGCTGTCCCTCCCCTTCTGGGGCCCAAATCCTGATAACACGGGGTCTTCTTTCATGGGGTTCAGTATGGACTGCTCAATTAGTTAATCCCTTAATGTTATTTCCATCTCGACCCCCCATTCCTGCCCCCTTAGGCCACCAGCACGAGGATCTTTTTATAGAGTGGGATGCTGGCCTTCAAGGGAGGAGGCAGTCTGCCCAAGAGTGGTCCAGAACATCCCCTCTGAGGCCCGACAGTCCTGGATTCAAGCTCCAGACAAATTAGCGAACTTCTCTGACCTGGAACTGCTTCTTTGTTAAGTGGGGATTCGCACTCGGCGTGGGTGATGAAACCAGAGTGTGGATGCCCCAACCTTCAGCACTGTCAGCTGTGACCAGTGATAACACATGTTTCCGTGATTTGCAGATCCACAGCCTCGGGCCTCTGGACCCGGGGAGCAGCTCTGTGCCTTGGGATTACTTGAGAAGTGATGCCCCTCCCCCCCCAGCAGGTGCACCCCGCAAGACCTGCTCGGCCTGGGCTTACCTGCATCCCTCATGGCCGCCCGCAGCTGAGTCCTATTCAGGTGTCCCAACCGGTGACTGTCATGCTTATGGAAAACCTCCTGTGTAGAACCCACACCGAAGGCTCAGGAATCAGGCGTTTGCAAGCATCACCAGTGCGCGCCCCGCCCCCGCCCCGCCCCGCCCCATGCTCTGGTGTCCATGCTGCCATGGCCAGCGTGGGACCCTGCCAGCAGGGCCTGCTGCCAGGACAAGAATAGGCAGAGGGTCTGAGCTTCTGAGAAAAGGAGTGGGTTTTTTTTTGTCATGTGGATAGACAGTCTGAGCATAGCTAAATGTGCTTGACTTAGGCGCATTCTCCGAACCTTGAAGGCCTGCTGGCTTTCGGACCCAGGAGACAAGAGGGACGGTGGTAAGAACTGGGCAAGGAGGAAGCAGCCAGCTGATGCAGGACTTTAATTTTCCTGCTAAGGAGCTCAGACCTTATCCAAAGACCACGGGGAGTCTTCAAAAAGCTTTCATCACGGAAGCAACATGATCAGACGTGCCCTTTAGAAATCCAGGAGACGGGACTCCTGGGTGGCTCAGTTGGTTAAGCAGCTGCCTTCGGCTCAGGTCATGATCCCAGCATCCTGGGATCGAGTCCCACATCGAGCTCCTTGCCCGGCAGGGAGCCTGCTTCTCCCTCTGCCTCTGCCTGCCACTCTGTCTGCCTGTGCTCGCTCCTGCACTCTCTCTCTATCTGACAAATAAATAAATAAATAAATCTTTAAAAAAAAAAAAAAAGAAATCCAGGAGACTATTGCAACAGGCTGAGTTTAGGAGAGAGGGAAGGCAGGGTGGGGGGCTGTGAACAATGGGGTACACGGAGCTGAAAGGGGAGTAGTGCCTTACAGGGCTTCGTGGGTTGCCATCTCTGCCCACCGCCACCACCCTCCCGGCCCCTGCAAGGAGGTCTGGGGAAGACTTGTTAGATACCTGATAGAGCACCAGCTGCTTCCACAGGTCTCTGAACTCCTGGATGCTCACAGTGCCGGATGCATTAAGCTGATAGAGGGTTAAGGTCAAAGCCACCTGGGGAGTTGCTGTCACACCTCTGAGAGCAGCAGCGGGCCCTCCGCACAACAGGGTGCAATTTGTGGACAGCCCTGCTCCTTGTCTCATAGCCTTGCCTGGCTTCTGCCGGCTAGTCCACCCAGCCCAGAGCGACCCCGCCCTTGCTAGGAAGGGACGGAAGGAGCGGGAAACACACCCACACTGGGAGAAGTCTGAGGACAGGGTGCATGCCGGTGATGACCACAGCTAGCACTTAGGGAGACAGGATATTCCGACACAGCCTATTTGATGGGATTTAAATTAAAAAATGGTCACTTTTCTCCCCATTATTGTTAAAACCAGCTTCTGGAGGGAGTCCATCATAGGGCGGCTCTTACATTTAGTCATTTTATAAAACGTTAAAAGCTTAATGATTGGGCTTTATAGATCATGTCCAAATAGCTCTGCATCAGAGAGACCAGGTCAAAATACCGCCACACGCAGGTCTTCTGGAGCCCGAGTTACAGGCTTGACCTACGTTACTTCATTCTCACCTCCTAAGTGAGGTAGGTATTCACTACCCCCCCCCC
>RCUC01122709.1:0-44662 GCA_003697995.1 Taxidea taxus jeffersonii
GGGGGGGGGGGGGGAGGTTTGGGGCGCGCGGGCGCAGGCCACTTTTAGGTGCAATTCTTTTGCTAATTTGCACAATTTCAATATTAAAAGTACTTAAATCCGCTTTCAAAGGCCTTGCTTCACCATTCATCTTGAGTATTTCCTTCTTCAGTAAGGACGGATTTCGCAGGGTGTGCGGTTCTAAAAAGCTTTCTCTCTCCGAAGAAGCGGATTTTTTTTTTTTTTTTTAAATTTGGCCTGAGGTCGAGAGAGGGGACGGTTAAAGACTCAGGAGGAGAAAGAAGTCCTGGACCTAGGAAAGCAGTCCTCACGAATAGCTCAGTGAACACAGGGGGGCAAAGATATTAGATGCTTCGGCTCAAGTTGAGTCAGATTCCTACCCCGTGGCCAATGAGGCAGAGATGATCAGTAATCACTTGGTTTTTCTGACGATTTCTTGATGTGTGGGTTTTGCCTGGCCACTTGCCTGCTTCTTCCCCCCCCCCCACCCAGCTCAATTCCCTCACTCGTCCCCCCACCCCAACTCAGGACTTCTGAGTCACAGAGCCTTAACTCCACACTCTAAACTTTTCTTTCAGATGATACAAGCAATACAAGTACTAAGGTTTCATCTTTTGGAGTTAGAAAAGGTAAGCAGAAAGTGACACCCTCATTTTGATTTAGCCGCTTTCTTTTCATAGTTGAGTTGGGATGTCTTTAACAAACCTCCAGTCTGAGGGATTGAGCCCCTGGAGGTTTTGAGCAACTTGTTACCATGTCCTTCCTTCAAATTGCTGCTTGACCCAAGGGCTCAGAGGATGGGTGAATCAGGACAGCCCTTCCTGCTCCCCTTCCTCACCCCCTCCCGCCTTTCCCCCTAGGCATTCAGGATTATTCTGAAATGCAGCAAACCGTTTGTGTTACTGGACATTCAGCCTGCTTGCGTCTCTATTAGCTTGGCTCACCCTCAGACCAGAGCAAGTGTTAGGTGCAGGCAGAGGGAATCTTCCTCGCTGGGGTGTCTTTACATTGCTCTGCAGCTCAATCACTGTCCCCTGGAAACGTGCAAAACTCTTAGCTTATTGAATCGCAAATGCCAATGCTATTCCCAGTTCCAGCGTTCTAACATTCTGATGTTATCATCAAATCGGATTTTCCCCCTTGGACTCCCAGTCTGAGCCCAGTTATTTCAAGTCCTGTTTCTTCTCTCTTTATTGTAACTTGTTGCTCAGGGAAGTCTCTGGAGAATAATATCTGCTGCAACAATTGCTCTATTGTTTCCTTGCCTTCAAGTATTACACCCATTAATTAGAGTTAGTTTGGAAGACATTGCACTGTTGCTCTTTCCAAATGTAACCTTGCAACCTGATTTTTTTCCCATTTAAAAATGAAACAAAACAATAACAACAACAATATGAGCAGAATCCTTCACCATGACCCTCCTTTTAGGTCCACGAACTGTGTGATAACTTCTGCCATCGGTACATTAGCTGTTTGAAGGGGAAAATGCCCATCGACCTTGTCATTGATGAAAGAGACGGCAGCTCCAAGTCAGATCACGAAGAACTTTCAGGCTCCTCTACAAATCTCGCTGACCATGTAAGTCTGAGAGCCCTTTGGCATTCTTCTGAGACCACTGGGTAAAGCATTTAAAAAAAAAAAAAAACTTGCTGTAACATTTAGCTAAGCTTAAACTTAGTTTTCTTTTAAATGATCTGGTCTCTTTGGGACTCCTTTCTCCCTTTCTCACTACCTCTGCCATACCCTTCATCTTCGTTTGCCCTTTCCTGGCCCCTTTCCTTATTTATGTGGAGAACCAAAGAAACCAGGGAGTTGATAGAGTGATTTGTGCTCTTAATGTGTAAAGTTTCCTGGATTTGGTGGCTGGAGTGTTAGCAAATTGTCTGTTTGATATGGTGACTGCTGCCTTTTCTGCTTCCTCAACTCTGTGTAATCAGTGCAGCCGGGACAGAGAGGCAAGTCAGCTAGCAGGACAGGGTGGGAGAGTGGGGAGAGAGGGAGGACTGAAGGACAGGAGGAACCCTGGAGGTGGGCCCATTTCCCAGTCTCTCACAGAGATGACAATCCAGAGAATTATTGGCAATCTTGCATTGCATTAGAAATAAAAGAAGGAGTGAACACATTACAATTCTCTGAGCTCTTGCTCTAGAGAAACTCATTGTCAGTATATGGACTTATTGCCAAGTGCCTGAAGCATCTTTATAATAAAAGACAGTAACTTTGATGAAACAATTATTAACAATGTATTACAGAAAGCTGAAGGGAATTGCGATTGAGTAACCATAGGTTCGTGGTTGAATTTTAACACTTAAACAGTTGGTGAATGGAGACACAGTATAGTAAGGAGTGACTGTGTATGTCAGGCCAGGATGGGAGATTTCTTTCTATTCTCTGTTTTTAATCCTATTTTGGAACCGATTTAAGGAGTCTGATGTTTAAAAAAAAAAAAAAAAGAAAGAAAAGAAAGAAAGAGGAAAAAAAAGCATATGTAGTGAGACCGAAAATTTGAAAAAGAAGCAAAGAGAAGAAAGATTGCAGCTGGTAGGAAAGGCAGGAGTGGCAAGGTTAAAGAGTGGGTGTGAACTGCAGTTTATTTATAGGAACTCAAGCCGGGGGTAGGGGACATAGATTATATTCAATTGAGCTTACAATTTAAGTGATATAGGCTATAGTCTAATAACTTGCTGGCTGAAAGATTAACTTAACATTTCGTGGAGTTAAACAGGCTTTGAGGCTTGAAGGCAGTCTGTACCATTACCCCACCCACCCCCCATTCCTGGGTGTTAAGAGGAATGGGTTGAGATGTCTTGAGAATAAACCTTCTGTGAGGTTCTTTATCTTTCCCCACCCTACAAAAAAAAAGTTTTGAAAATATCCAGTCATACATTTTAATCATGAGCCTTTGTACTGTATGGAAAGCTAGCCTGAGAACAAAAGTTAAGAAAAGAAAAGAAAGAAAGAAAGAAAACATTAGTCCTCCTGGTTGTCTAGTTCTGAGACAGAATAAATACTACAGCATTGAAAGCTCCTATTGCTGTCTTTACTCTTGGCTTTTTCCATCATGATGGGGTGAACTTTGAGGGGCTCTTTTGTATTTGAGTGTATTAACTAAAATCATAAGTATGCAGAAAGCAGCTATGGAAACTTAACTTGCTGATATGTGGCTATATGATGCATGGTGGTTGTCCACAAGGCATGACACTCCCTTAGAAATTGTTGTTGTTGTTGTAATTTATTTGTTTCTCAATTCAAATGCAACCTGCAACGTTGGGGGGATGAGAAGGAATCTAGTTACGTGGTTTGTAGGTTGAGAGGTTCACAGTTATCTGCAGCCAAAAATGTTTCTGACATTTCTAGGGGGTCTCAACTACTTGGTTTTCTAGAATAGTTTCTTGGCAACTGTTTTTCAAGTGGATGTATGGAACTAGAACATGCCGGTGTTTACAGGGAAGAGATAAGATAAACTAGGCTTTTTAGAGTATTGGCCGATAGTGCCAATTTATGAAGCTATTGTAATATTTAAATTATACTCAAAAAGGAAGTGGTACCTGAGAGGATAGTGCTTTAATAATGTAACAATCATCATCTTTGGATAAAAGAGTCAACTGTAACATTTGTTGCTCCTCTTTCAGACCCCCAATCAAGTAAAGATGACAACTGATTTATTTTGAACCCATGAGGGCTTGCCACCTCATTGGGCATCATAATTTAAAGCCTTTTATTTCCTAGAGTTCTGAACTATAACATTTTTGCTTTAGCCCCCTGCTATTTGTTTAGAAAGGAAGCAATAATTTGTTCCACCAGCACACCGAGTGGGAAATGGCGAGATTTGCTTCAGACTTGAATTTTATGCAGGAGGGGAGAGAAGACCTTGCAGAGTTTTCACCATTTTTGCTATTTCTGTACCATAGGTGCATTGGTTATATTCCTTTCCAAGCATCCCCCTACAAAGCAAATTCTCTCATGTGTCTGCCTCTTCTGCAAGTCCACCTTCCATTCCCACCCCAACCCCCGCCCACCGAAAAAGGGGAAAATACCCCAGAACTACTACCTATGAAGTGGTATGAGTGGGACATTTTCAGCATGTAAATGTGTCCAATTTGAATCTCCAGGTTTATTTTTTCATTTGCTTTGATATGCATATTTAATACATTGCCCCAGGCTGGATCTCATTTGGTGCACGCTTGTGCAGGGGTGATGATGAGCCACTTCAGAAGGCCTGAGACAGCGTGTTGTTTTCTCTGTTTTATCTGTTGGCCCACTATTCTGATCTACTGCGCTTCCTCATGGTTTTATTTGCACATGAAATGCCGAGAGCATTTCAACTTATTGGCTATGAATAATGACAGCTAAAAAAGAAGTGTAGTTTAATTTGTTGTGTGCCAAGGTTTCTCTTGTGGAGGTGACAGTTTGTGACAGCTGTTTGACACCCCCAAAACACATACACCTCTATACTTATTAAGTGGTATCAAGCTGCACTGTGTGTGTGTGTGTGTGTGTGTGTGAGTGTGTGTGTGTTTAAGGAAGGCTTGGGCAAGGAGAGAGAGAGTGAAAGAGAGAAAAGAAAGAATAAGTGTAATTTTGCATGGTGGAAAGCAGGGAGAAAAGCGTCAGGAGCAAAATATTAGGTGCCAAAATAGACTTCTATTTTCTTATTGAAAAATTTGAAAATAAAGTTGAATGAAAGTAATTACTACAAATATCTTGAAAGCAAGTATTTTTGGCAGGCTTTTAAGAATGAGTTTTATATACTATTACACAGTAAATCAGGCTGTTGTCACACTGATTTCACATTCTGTAATTTTATGTAAATAATCTGATGTAACATTGTTAAAAGACAATCAGGGTGTCCTAACCTTTCGTACCTTACATTCATTCAAGATACTGAACTTGTTCATTTATTATCGACATTTACATGATGGGCATGATGATAAAAGGAAGTTTGCAATTAAATAGAAAATAAAATGTGCAACACTGGCCCCTATTTTGTTGTTTTTAGTCAATTCATAATGAATGCTTACATTTTTATATTATAATACAGTTTCTTTTATATTCTTATTAAACATGAGAGTAATTGTTGTAGGTAGGCAACAACTATTACAGTATTCTTTGGAATATTGGGAAGAAGAAAATAAGATGGTAAAAGGAAATAGAGCTCTATTTTCCAGGTGCAATTCATGTTGAGTTTCCCAGACATTCAAATTTATTATGTTTAAAATAAACATGTCAAGAAACCAATTCTTTAAAAAAAAACTTTCAACTTGAAAACTATTGTGGAATATTCATGCTTTTCCTAGTCTGTAGTATTTCTAAATGATAGATGATATCCACATTTGCTACTTTACATAATTTCAGGTCTAGTACAGAAAAAAAAATATATCTTTACATGTGAAGATATCACATATCTTTAGATCAATGTTAGATAAATGAAATATCTGTTTGAAAGACATTCTCTGAGCCAAGCTCTATTTGCCTGAGGTGCATACAGTTATATTATTATTTCTAATTAATGTTCATAAGGAACTCATTTATTAATTTTTTGGATGAATTAAGTATAAGGAAGAAAATACAACTTTATCTGTTAATAGTTAATGACAGGTGACTTAAAATTGACTGGCTCTGATAATACGATTAATAAAAGAAAAAATTATTCTAATTCCTATGTTGAAAGCTATAATTTATCTGAAGATACACTGTTGTTTTCTTTTCCATCTCTGAAATGTCAAGTTTATTTACCTGTATACAGCTTCTAAAAATGGGTTAAGAACCTTGTCCCTGACAGAATACAGGCAAGTGTCTAGAGGTAAAATCTATCAGTACCTGGAAAGTCAGGAGGGATTAGGCAGCAAGGAGAGGGATAGGTTTAAGTGATTGGTCTATAGGATATCAAGGGGGAAATAATGGGATTTGATAATAATATTAATAATACAAATGATTTATTTTATCAGATAGTTTCTTAAGTTCTAGACCTTGCGGTGCCTTATCCAATGTCTCCATTCCATGAAAGTTCTGCCTCTGAGTTCTTTCCACCAATTCAGCATGGTGGGGGTCATGGGTTTTCTGTTGTTATTGTTGCGTAGCTTCTGGAAGTTGATAGCTCCGCTGTCAATTTCCCATTCAAAATAATTATATTATTTAAATCACTTTAGATGTGCAGTTAAAGTATGTTTTCAGTGTAACTGTGATGAGATGAAGTCAAACACACACTTGACCACCACTGACATTCACTATCAGATTAGAATTTTGATACTTTAAAAATGGATTTCCCAGTTTTTTTCAGACTGAATATTTTTATGAATAACCCAATGCAATTCAGAGTTATAGGAGACATTTTATAATGTAATGGTATATAACAAAACAAGAAATTTCTATTTTTTCTAAAAGTTAAGTAGAGGAATCCATTTTTTTTTAAATTTTGGAATTCAGTTTTAGAATTTGCAAAGAGTACTTGCCACTTCTTTGAGAGTTACTCATATATTAATTCCCAAAGCTCAACAGAGGGTGGAAGCAGGGAGAGGGTGCAAGCAGGGAAGCAGGGAAAGACCCCAGCTCTATTTACATTTTTAAAGAGTGAGTCCATGTTCGGAAAGCATGCATGGTTCTCCTGAGTTCTTATGTCAACTTTAGAATAATGAAGTTGAAATTCCAACATTTTTTCAAACCACACTATTAACATTTTTAACTTTTGTAGGCTTGAATACCTCATGATAGAAGTCCTCTTCTTATTTAAAAACATAATTTCTGCACAATGTTAATTGGGAACTAAAACATCATACAGTCATAGGAAATATGTTACATATTAATTATGTGTAGTGATGCAAGCATATCTTTCCTTGGTTGTTTAAGCATATTGAGTCAAATTAGTTTTATATGCTTCATTTGCTGGCTAAAATATCTTCATATATGTTTACTATAGCTTTCTACCTGCAAGCACAGGGTCTGAATTAGTCTACTGTATTGTTCAAGTTCATATAAAAATTTTGGCTTGGTGTTACATATTACATGTTAGTTGTGTAGTTTCTAGAAAATCAAATGCTTATTTTAAAGTTTTTTTTTTTTTAATTATAGAAATAAGAAGTAGAAGTGACCTTAGGGATTATCTTGCCTAAGTTCTTAATTTTAAAGAGATGGAGGAAGCAAGTCCCAGGGAAATGAAGTGCATCATTTGCTCAAGGACACATGATCTGTTAGGGGTGGCACCCTAGTGTCTTAATTCAAGCCTAATGCTCTCTCTCCTATCCCACATCCATTTTAACTCAGGGTCTAAGATGAGTCTCAGATCATTTTAGATAGCACTTGTGTGTAGTATGGTTTTTGCTTTTCTCCTCGAAGCCTAATACATTTCACTTCCCTTCTCAGTTTTGCATTTATTTAGAAACGCTCCTACATTTTACTCCATTGTCTTTTTGCAATGGGAGAACCATGAGCTTTGTGGAGTCACTTAAACACGGCAATACCACCAATTCACCAGGACTTACTAAGTATTTTTCTGTGAGCAGGTCCCCACAGAAATGCCATAGGGGTGTAAAATGTTACAATTTTCACCATATCTGCAACCTCAACAAAAGAGGCCTGCATATGTTTTGCTTCCTATGCCCAGTGACTCCAGTCCTATCTGTGCCCTTTCCCAGATTTAGCAAAATTCAATGATGGTGCCAAATCTTTTTTTTTTTTTCCAAGGGAGAAAACACAGGCAGAATTGTGTTTTCTAGGGAAAGCTGTGTGTAAATGAGAAACAAGAGAGTAACAGAATGATCTCCTGTGGCCTCGCTACTACAAGCTCTCCCCATCTTGTCTCATGCTTTTATATTAATTACAACTTGCATTATCAGCTGTGAGTCTGTAGCCCAGCAAATAGAAAATACTGCCCCTGGAGACCTAGCTTCTTGTATCTATTTTCCATCTCCTTCTATTGTGTTCCACTCAGTATTCACTGCTTTTCTCCTGCTAACACTGCTCTTTAACACAATTACGTAAGAGCAAGAAGAGTACCATATTTGACTCCCAATTATTAAAGCCACTGGGAATAGAAACATGTTCCCTCCTTGCCCTTGGGTGTCTTCAGGATACTTGGGTTGAAGCACAGGACAATTAGAGTGCAATGCGTCTACCTGAGTGCTCACACACACACGTGTACTCAGAGAGCATTCTCTTTATTTTCCACTTACATCATGTGTTGTACATGCTTTCAAATGCCACTTTGGTTTCAAGATTCTCTAAACTTCTGCATATGATTTGGCAGAAAGCCAGGCAGTTGTTCTTGAAGGATGTAAACTTGGAAACTATCTAGGGAGGGGGAAAAAAAAGAAAGAGGTTGTGATACAAACAAATATTTCAGTCTCAGGGAAAAAAAAACAACAGTGTTATGAGTAAAGGATTATATTTTATCTATCTGTATAGGTTGTAATTTTTTATGACCACAAAGGTAGCAATTCCTTATTGACCAGATAATCAATGTTTGTCTTTGTATGTGATCAAGTCACCATGGTGTAGCTTGATAGGAACTTTGGGGTAACTTTGGTATAACCTCACAGCCCTGAAGGCCCAGAGAGATGCATCTGTTTTTCCTACTTTCGAGTTAGAGGAATGCCGTGGTTTCTCCTTAGTTTGTGTCAATCTCTCCAACAAGGTCATAATACTTGAGACACTCTACGGAAATAAACATCTCGTGACTCTTGTTGGGGCTAGCATTTTTGAGGATGTGGAGGAGAAAAGAGAGGAGACAGAGGCATGGCATGTTAAATAGTGAACATGAACAAGTTGTAGGCCTGGGCTGAAAGCCGAAGATCCAACTCACTTAGAGGAATCAGCTGCTTTTAAAGTAAAATTGGCTTATTTCCCACCCCTTTACTTTAGAAAATAAAACACCCCCTCCAGAAAAACCACTGGAAGAAGTACACTGAATTGTAAATGAATGAGGTCTTTTAAAAACACAGCACAGGGGATGCCTGGGTGGCTCAGTTGGTTAAGCAGCTGCCTTCAGCTCAGGTCATGATCCCAGTGTCCTGGGATCAAGTCCCACATCGGGCTCCTTGCTCGGCAGGGAGCCTGCTTCTCCCTCTGCCTGCCTCTCTGTCTGCCTGTGCTTGCTCTCGCGCTCTCTCTCTCTCTCTCTCTGACAAATAAATAAATAAAATCTTTAAAAAAAAATAAAAAATAAAAACACAGCACAGGTTAACTGAGGAGGACCAACCAGTATTTTCAGTAGCAGGAAGTCCTTTGGAGCAGTCGCTCCAACTCACTCTAGGGCCCAAACAGAGAGACTTGCTTCATTTGAATGATGATATAATAGTTGTTGGATGACATTTACCTTAAAACATAGTTGAGATGTTAGTGGTTAATTATTGTAATTTTCATGAGGGGTAAGGAGCTTTTATAGCAGCCTGCTTAATAAAAAGCCTGCAGTGCATAAATTTAACCTCACTCGCTATGTACACGGAAAAGTTTAACTAGGTGAATGTGGTTCAGTTATTTCATTTTCTAAAAGAAGGCTCTAGCCAGTGTTGTTGTAGGACTAAACTCTTGCCATGCTATTGTTTCTTTCTTTCTTTCTTTTTTTTCCACTTAATTCTTCTAGCTCTTTATCTGATTACCATCAGGCAAACAGCTGACGCGAGGAGGCTGCAAAGCTTGAAGAGCCCCTGTATTCTGTTTGCCTTTAGCTTGAAACTCTTGGAGTGGTTTCTAACTTTGATAAAAAGAGAAATCACAGGCATGACTTTGTCTTAACACAGGCGGCACAGAACCTTGATTTTCATTTTATTCGACTCCATTCCCTAATCTTCTTTCTAAAACATAACCTCTAGAGATCTAAACCTGTGCTGTGTTTAGACTCCCAAGATTTGTGCTTTAGGTGTTCACTTGGAAATCTGTTGCTAGCCTGACGGCTGTGCCAGTAACATGATTTGATACAGTTATTCCTGATCTATAGAGCTTTGGGTCATTTCATCATCTCTCAAAAATGCTGACTATTAATTTGTAGTTAGTTTGTAGTGGGCCTGCAGAGGGGGGGGAAAGGTTGTTTTTTGTTGTTGTTGTTCCAAATAAGAATAGTCCCTTATTTTGTCTCACCATGGTTTCTTGATTCTGTTTTGATAAAATTTTATATTCTATATATACGTTAAAGTTGATGTAGAAGAAAATGATAGACTGATCTTTTTTTTCTGGATAAACTATATACAATGACAACATGGCAAGATTGCTTTCAGATGGTCAAGATGTTTGCATGCTGCCCATAGGAATGTCTGAATCCTTATTTACCAATTCTTGTGAGAAGAAATCTTGGACTTTGAGAGATTGATGTTGTTTTATTCTGCCCCCAAAGAATCTCCCCCCCACCAATAAGAATTTGCTTGCCAGGAGATCTTCGGGCTTTAGTTGAAGTCATCACATGCAAGTGACAAGTGTACGGCTCTGGCCTTAATGCTGGCCTGTTTCGTGTGCTGCTCCTACCCTCCGTTTCTGCCAGAGGAAATTCCATCTCTTGCCTGCCTTCATGTGGTGCTGATAAAGTCCTTCCTGTACATTAGAATTCCTGTTTTCCTTTAAGCAACAGCAGGGGATTGGGAATGATCAGGAAAGGGGAGGAGGAACAGGAGAAGAATACACTCAGCAAAGTAGCATGAGCTATAATTTCTCAGTTTGCCTCACATATCCTCTGGAACAATTCATATTTCCAGGAAAAAAGCACTGCCCTATGAATTTAAAGCTTCCATGGAGCTCATGTGGAAGTTTACATCCAGCTTACCAGCTGGCTGACAGTTCATAGTGGTTTCATTTTGTTGGTTAATATCACTGTGTCTGTTGGTGGTAAAATCAGTTGGTAATTTTCAGAGATCATTCAGATTGGTTTAGGTCAATGCATCTGAAAGATGCAAAGGGTCGCCCTATACTTTCTTGGATCTGTGGGGTTTTGTTTTTTGTTTTTTTTAAGGGAGTCAGTTGAGTTTTGTAGATGTTCTGTAATTAGCCTCCAAGAGTATTGGCCTCATTCTTGGAAGAGTGTGCCCCAGTTAGGACACCAAGAGTAGAAATGACTTCTAGATTTGTAAAAGGCTTTTTGCCCTAACTTTAAAGATTAACTTTATTGAGGTATAATTTGTGTATAATGAAATGCTTCCCTTTGAAGCGTCTGTTTCAATTAGTTTAAACACATGTATACAGTGATGTAACTTATCATCACCTCATCAAGATTCTAGAAGTTCTTACTTTTGGTACCTATTGCTGAAAAGACAACATTCCATGTATGGAATCTAAAGATGCCTCATTCCACAAATACTCATATGTATACATTTTTTGTCTCTCTCTGCACCTTTCCTCTTGGCTCCTCACTTACGGCTGAAATGGTAACTGTGGAAAAATCTCTTGGCACCCTGACATCAGAATCCTGCTTCTTGGCGAGATCACGATGACGCAACCTCTACCCACTCAGCAGGCACCCCAGGGCCCTCCAGTGGGGGCCATGCTTCGCAGAGTGGAGACAACAGCAGTGAACAAGGTAAAGGGTCAAGCATTTTCCTTGTACAAAGTAGACATAACTAAAATAACTTCAGTATTTTATGATCTCAGTGCATCTACCTCCCTGTAAACAGGAGAGTGGCAGGTTAGAGAGCTGCGATGTAGTTGATGTATTTCCTCTGAACTTAACATTACTTAAAAAAAAAAAAAGTGGAAGTGAGACGTCTAATATTTAAGTAGACATTACAATAACAATTGATTAGTTCTGCCAATTCTTTTACAAATTTGGTTATCTACACTTCTGCGTGCGAGTAAATAGAATGACAGGCTTACTTTGCCGATATCATGCACTAGTGTGAATGATTCTATAAGCGGGATATTTTGTTTGTAGTATCAACCGTTGGAGTTCTCTGTCATCAAGCAACGATGCCTCTATGAGCACATAAAATACCCAAGTCTTTTCTTACGAGCTCTAGAAGTACTGTGTGAATTTTATGTGGGATTTTATCTTGGGAAGATGGATTTTGAAGTTCCTAGATTATTTGTCCCCATTTCTTTTCAGCTGACATGGTGACTTTTGTCACAAGCCCCCAAAATTAGAATAATCTGAGGGCAAGGGGAATGTCAACTGCAGATGACAAGGAAGCCTAGGGTAATTTAGAATAAAATTTACCATTTAAAACTCACCTATTGCACAGAGAGCAATTACACATTGGTAGGGATGACTCTTCTCTAGCTAAAATCATAATTTAAAGGAAGATACATTACTGAATGTGGGCCAGGAAAGTGTAGAGATTTTACTTTTTAATATTTTACGTTAAATGGTATCTGATCTCCTAGGTCTGTTTCATCTCTATTATGACTGTGTTTATGGCCACAATATTTAAGCATTAGACAGTCTTCCAAGTGGAGGACAGTTTGACAGCTTGAGCTGTAGCCATCTATGCCATTCAAAAGAGAGTGGTTGATGTAGAGTGAGTGCCTTGACTCCGAGTTTCTGGCCACGGGTTTTAGATTGCTAGTATCCTAGAAGAGTATAGAAAGAAACTTCTCTTCTAGGATGCCATTAATGGTGAATAAGTCCAAACTAGAATCTGGATTATTTGCAACTGATACAGAAATGAAAACTGTCGGATGGTAAATTGTGGAAGAAATTGTGAATTGGATGTATTGAGGCTTATCTACTGTCTTTATGAGACCAGTTAGGCTGTACCTAAGAAAACCAAAGTGGAAGGCATTTTGGAGATGGCGTGTACCCCAATCCCGTGGATCTGTACAGCCATGGCTTAATTGCGGTTCCACATCATGACGATGGACTTCTCAGGGTTCTTAAATCTGGAAAGCTTTGGATGAGCTCACCTTCCTTACCACCTCTAACTGCTATAAGACAAAGGGTGAAAGGTATCTATTAATAAAAACAAAACACCCTCAACATTGGACAAAAGAGGGAGGAAAAGAGAAGCAGACTTAATGGTCTAATGAGGCTATCTTCCAAAGACTTGTTGTGTGTGAGGCTCGCTTTGACCTTTCACTTTGCTCAGGAGCCCAGTGCTTCATTTTTCACATTCTTGCAATTACGTTAACGCTTCAAGCATTTCTGACTCCAAGTCAGCTCCCAACACCAGGCATAACTCAACACTGTGAGTTTTTCTCCTCTCTGTAGATTCATTAACAGGTCACGAAGGTCCCAACTGAAATTTAAAACTGACTGGTTCTGTTGGGTTGGTTGAGTTATGGCAAGGGAGATAGCAGGAAAAGACCAGCGAGAAGGGGAGGGGGAGCGAGAAGACCCTGGGGTCTGGAGCTGGGAATAGTTGGCCGCAACAGGCAGGCCGTGGAGTTTTATCATTTCGGGTACTTTTGTTTTGTTGTTGGTGGTGGTCAGAAAAAGAGAAAAGTTCTGAGACGGATACACTGGGTAAAAGAGAGGCCCACAAACCTCTATGTTGTGGGTAGCTGCACCCACTTATCCTATGTTGAAGGATTTGATCCCTGCAGGATTTTGTTCCTTTTATCCTATCTCCGTGGGATTAAAGAATGGACATGGTAGCTTATGTGTTCGAGTACTAGGAAGTCAGTCATTTTATTGTATTAAAGTGTGAGGGGCAAAAACAAGTTATGATTCCTATAAAATAGGGAATGTTTGGCATGGAGAATTTCCTACCTGGCTTATCACATCAGTGGTCCCCAAACACATGTCTGAGGGCATTCTGTTTGTTCCCGCAGACTAAATTTGGAAGGTTGGGCTCAGAGGTATTTTGTCATGCTCAGGCCTATGTTAGTCTTTTAAACATGTATTTAAGGTATTCCGAAATTTGGCCCACTGAATTGTCCAGAGTAGCTTTCTGTGGGAAAGATTAATTATCTGCTTCAGGGCAAAGTCAACAGAGATATTGACTGAAATCACATATGCTTATCCTAGGTTAAATCTTAGGGTTGCTGTATAATGGGAAACCTAGGAGGGAAATTTATGTTCCTCGTATTAAATATATCATAATGTTTCACTGGAAACCAAGTTCGTAGTTTAGAAAAGAGTTTTCTTGCGTATTCAGAATTTATTAGCACAACAGGCATATGGAAAACTGTAAAACGACTCAGTTTCAAAACAAATTATGATAAACAGAAAAAATAGGGATGAATTGTACTAAATACAGTGTTTTCATACACATTTTAAATTAAACTTTAATAGCCATATGCTATAAAACAATACATGCATTTATGTTGCTTTATATTTTTTGTGACTATCTTTACTAAAATGATTCATACACGTCTTTACTTTGGAACCTAAAAATACCTTATTTTATGACTTGATAGTGAAAGAGCTACAGTTACACAGGTGAAAGGTCATCTTTTCCTCTCTAGTGTTTGTGCAACAAACCAAATAGAGAAAAAAAAAGTCAAATTTTAGAAATATTGTAAGAAACAAACTTGGTAAAATGTAAAACCTGACTTTACTCTGTCTTTCAAACAGCACATGCCTAGCAGTAAACTATATAAATATGAACCAGATTTTCATTCACTCTGATTTCTTTTGCTAAAAGCAGCCAAAGGGAGGGAGTTTGTCTTGTTAGGCACATTAGAATGAAGAAAGAAATCTGGTTTTTCAGGGACAGAATTAGGGTGCAGACTGGGGACTCTGGGGCAGTAACTGGCCCTCTTTGTGTCTGGCTTCCCATCAGTAAAATGGGGCTTGATAATAAGGCTTGGGGTCCCTAATTCTGTACCTGCTGAGTCAAAAGCTGCTTTGTATTTCATTGTGTATTTTGCCAGAGTAAAGAGTAGGAAGCAGCCCCCTTGTTCATAGAGCACTTTGAGAGCCTCAGATGAAAGGCACAATATATGTACAAAGTATTATTATTATTGATGGGTTTGTGTAACTCCCATTAACGCTGATGGGAGTTACGCATGTGAATTGGCAAGAGAATAGACCCCTCAGTGTTTAGAGCACACGAAATTTACATTTTTTCCAGTGCTGTAATTGAGATGTTGACAAATTGGAGAATATGGATGAGCCTTTGTTTTAAGTATTTTGTGCCAAGTTTGTTTTATTTTTCCTGGTTTGAACAATGGTATGGGTTCAGCAGCAGTGAATAAAAAGGGTAGGGTAAAGATAACTTTGTATTTCAATATTTTGATGTGCCAATATGAAATAAATTGTCTTAGGCAAATGGAATATACTGTTTTAATCATTAGCTATGCATGAAAGAAAAATTGATGTTGACATCTTTGCTGCAAAATCGTTGTAATGGGGCCTTCCTTACAATTCATTTTTGTAAAATTCATTTTGTACATTTTGCAGCAATTGAACAATCCCTGCACTGTGAATAGGCAGGATTCCCAGAAATACCGAGACAGTTGGCCCAGTAACTGCTGAGCTCACACTGCACACCACACGCACGTTAACCATACTGTTGCCAGACCCAGTTTAACCTAAATACATTAGCATACTAGCATGTATATGTCTCTAATCTTGCAGGACACAGGGTTGCACAAGCCAGCATAATTCCCCTCTACTCTGCCACCTACCAAACCCTTCCACTGATGTCTGAACTATGATCCAGGCAATAAGACTATTATTTTAGTGCTGGATATTTATTTATGTATTAAGCAGTCTTTTACCAGTCATGGTGGTGAAAATCTAAAAATACCCCTTTATATTGAATGTGTTTATAGGTAAGCAAGCATCTAAAATAGTATTACACTTTTGACTTTATAATGCGTGCCATTGGTATAAAATAGATTTCTCCCCCACCAGAATATTCCAATTATACATTTAAAGGAGGGAGAAAAACCTCCAGCCTACCCACAGTGGATCCTGAATATGTTCTACTGGGATTTCTTATTCAGTCTAGGAAAACCCCGTCAATGGAATGTTTTCATAGTGGCGGCAATTTCTTTAAAATAACCCTAAATACAATATGACAGATGCCATCTGGCATAATCTTTTGCTAGTTGCTTTTAACTTTTATTTTTCCTAGAGCTAAGTTCATCCAAAAGTGGTCACTCACTTTTAGGATAAGTAAACGACATTTCTTTTCCTTCCTGTCTGCTTAATTGTATAAAAAAAAAAAAATTCTCTGAGAATGTAATTGATAATTGAACATTCCCACAGAAGAAGCTGTTGTATATAGAATATTTATGTTGCATTTTTTTCCTCTGCTGCTCCCCCTGCCCCAATAAAGTCAAAAGAATACCATCCTTCAGCCATCAGCAAACATCCAAATAATTTCTGTTGATTTTTTCAGGACTTTTTAGAATAGTAACCATTAGAAATAAAATTAAACTCTTCTAATAAATAAATGCTCTAGGAGCATGTAATAGCACCCATAAATGCTTAAAAGCTTTCTATAATTGCTGTTAATTTTGAGTAATTTCTTCTTATATGTATTAACTTACTTGAAAAACCCGGAGTTGGGATTTCTAGATTTTTTTTTTTAACTTAGTCATGTAAAGGGATGTCTCCTGATGCCAGTTAGAGTTTAATTTAGAGTAGTAATTAAACTTGAATACTGCCTCATAAACAAAAGATAAACAATAAACCAGCCACGTTCCCTGCTGTTTCATAGCTTTCTTTCCCAGATGTTTTAGCCTGATAATTTTTACACAGTGAACTACCTAACATGGAGTTTTCTGGACAGAGGTTGAAAATCAGTTTTTCTTTCTTTCTCTCTTTTTCTTTATTTTCTTTTTTCTTTCACTTTCTTTTCTTTTCTCTTCTTTCTTTCTTTCTTCCTCTTTTTTTTTTTTTTAGTAATCCTTTTTCCCTCCAAAAAAGCAAAGCGCAGAGGATTTTCCACTATTTAGACTTTCAACAATTCTGATAAAATGGATACTTAATGCAGATGTGCTATAAAGATGACTCTTCTGGTTCTTCTTCTTGGATTTTTTTTTTTCTTCAGAACTTGTCATGAACGTCTTTCACACTTGGTGATGTAAAAGGGAACATATTTTTATTCAAGTAACATCTTGGTAATAACTCAGAGAACACAGAGCTCGACAATGGAAAATGTTTCTTCTCACCCTTTCCCCCCTGCATAGCTCCCCCAAGGCCAGCGTTACTCTATGGCTACACTCCTCTGAGGGCCACAAGGGTTTCTCTGTCCAGTTCTGGACCCTTCCACTGTCAGCCATGATCTTTCTAGTTGTCAGGTACTAGTCGGCCGTTCAATGCAGAAGCCATGTTATTTTCACTGGGTGGGGTAATTACTGAAAGCTGAGAATAGCTGCACTGAAGACACAGGGATACTTTCATGATCCCATTAGCATAAGAGTGGGTAAATTATTCATGCCAAGTGAGGATTCTATGGGGAAAAGTATAGTTAATGCACATAGTTTTTAAATGTATCCCTTTCTGCTCTGAGACTAAATTCTTGTTGGAATCAGTTCTCAGACATTTACGGGAAAGCTCTGGTGGCGTGTTAGACGCAGTTCATCTCTCTCTGTTTGCAGCGCTCTCAATAGAGACCATCTGGCAAAGATCCAGAAGGTGATTAAACAAAATGATCAGCTCTTGTTGCTGTGTTACATGTCCAATACTACGGATTAAAAAACATGACCCACGACAGTCACGCTAACGTCATGCTGCTCCCCCTCCCCCTCCCCACTCCGTATAAGAATTCAGATGGTCCACAAATGTGTGTGCCATCTTTGTGTCCTTATGGCCCATAATCATGAACAGGTTGTGCAAATGGCTCTTTCTGCAGCACTGTCTGTTCCAGCAGCAAAGAAGAATTTCATATTAATTGGGTCAGTCTAATATTCATATTGACATGGGGAAAAATTACTAAAATTTATTCTTATAGCAGACAATGAATATGTGTGCTTTCTGCCATGAGGGAAGTGAAATCTGACAACTGGCTTGTGCAACTGATTAATTTTTCTTGAAACTGGAGAAAATCAAAGCAGGAAAAACTGTCATTCTCTGAAAACAGTGCACAACCCTTTGTAACTAAACAAAATGGATTGGGTGGGGGTTTGGGGGGAGCTGGTGGAAATGAACTCTGGTTTTAATGCCATAATCAGGGATGAATTTACAGTGCCATTCAGAGGAGTCCTCCCTCCCCATAAACAAGCTGATAATCACAGGGAAGCTGACTTCCAATTAGCTTTTCCTTCCCTCACACGGATCAGGGTGTTTATATGTCCTTCTTAAGCCGTGGTATGTCACTACTGAGTTGGCACATCTCATGTCACATTCAAAAGTTTGGAAATAACGTGTTTTATTATGAGGAAATCCTGTTAATAAGCAAGGTAATATTCAACCAATCATTTCACGATTGAGTTAAGGTAAAAATGCCAAGATTTGTGACTAAGGGACAGATGTATCTTATCTTTGGGGGTTTGCACCAAATGCCAAGTAGAAATATAAATTGAACAAACCAGACATTGTGAGGAAGTGATTGAAGAAATATTGAGATGAAATCTTGGAATGAACTGTATATGTATATTTATAACAATGCTGTGAATTGCTTACATGCCACATTTGCATAAGCCTGAACTCTGATTTTTATTAAGGGGCAGTTTAATGTCTGTTAGTTAAGGCATTTAAAAAACAGTATTATTACGAGGTTATTGAGATTATGCCTGACCATTTAATATTGTGGAAAGAGTCCTGTGACTAATACCATCGGCTGAATTTGAGTGCAAATATCAAGAAAAGATAAAGAATAAGGCAGAAAGGAAAAAAAAATCTTAAAAACCACTGTAAATCATCATTGGTCCTTGTCAGCTCCCCTTTCCCAGGGAGGGTAAAACAGTAGGTTAGAAATGCAGCTAGGCATAGTACTCAGGGAGGGGAAGTGAGGTTCCCCTTGAGTCAGTGCAGTGTGGCAGATGAAAGGGACTTGTATAGCCTTGGGGGTCTTAAGGCTATTATAGGGCAACTCATGCTCTGTTATCATGCTGATTTTTCAATTGATTTTTGGCTGAACAGTACTTGTTGAAGCCCTCCAGAGCATCAAACACAGCCGTATGGTGCTATACATTGTAATACACGTGTTCTATTTTTCCCCTCATTGTCTTTACTTTGCTTCAGAAGAATAGTCTGTAATGATGCCATGTTCTTTTCCCCCCTTCCTCTTTCTTTCATATATTTCTGCCCTCAGAGAGTTTCTTGAAATGCGTCTTGTTTTGTGGGAGAGATGGGGGTGGGGGGTGGTGGCGGAGGAGTGGGGAGGCGTGATTGGTGGGAGAATTCGTCTTCCTCTGTTGACATTTGTTTTTATTTTGGCCTTTAGAAATATTCTGATGTCACAGCAGACAATAATAGAAACGCTTTTCATCTACCAAATTTATCCCTCAGTAGTTTTGAACTCCCTTTCCAATGACCGGCAAGAAAACAACTCTGAGACTTCACCAAAATCTTCATTAAAATGAAAGGAAGCCATTTTAGTATTGCTTCTATATCCAGCAGTGAGGTCTGTCAGCTGGTTGAAACGCTAGGTCTTGAAAAGGGAAATAATGGAGGGAAACAGAAAGATAGGATGTTCCTGCCTCTCTTCCGCCTAGGGGATTCTTACTGATGAAAGTCCAATGCTAATATCAACTTCTCTGTGAAGCCTTCCTGATTTGCCCAGGTGTGGGCCATTGTCCCGTTCTCTGCACCCCAGGAGCACTTTCTAATTCGATCATGTCATCTTTCGTAGTTTCCATTTATGTTAAAATTACTTGGTTCCTGGTTTTCTCTCTCTGCTTTTCCTTTGTAGGGATTATCATTTATTCAACCATCTAGCAATAGTAGGTCCACTTTTGAATCAATAAACAAATCCACAGATTTTTTTTTAAGGTGGACACATTAATCAAAACCTTGTTCTTATTGACTCTGTGATGTGTACCTGCACATAAATGAGCTATTTTGAATATATTGATACGTTTGATCAAACTGTTACATCCTTGAGAGATAATAAAAATTTTCTTTTACCGACATTTTGTCACATATAACACTGCCTTAGGTAAGTCAATGGACCCACAACTCAAACTTAGAAATCTTTTGGTTATCCGTACATTCCTAAACTTTAGATTCTTATCCTAAATAGTATTACGGTAATACTTAAAATAGCATTGGTTATTTGCTCTTAATGTTCTCTTAAATTACACACATATAGTCAGAATTTGGAGATGGCATTTCCTTTCATTATGTTATTTATCTTTATGAAAGTGAGTGTATAGATAGGTCTTTAAAGTAATGGCAAACCTAATAAGGGAAATTGCTTAATGTGGCGAATGGTTTCCCATGATTAACTCAGGGTCCATTTGCTTGGACTCCTTGTTTAGGATGAGGTTGACCTTGGGGGAAGTCACTGGTTTTCACAGACAGGTAAAGAGTCTGGAAGTAATTTTTGAATTTTAGACCCCACATGCTTTTGTTGATTTTCTACATATGTCACCCCGTTTTTTTCATCGTTTGCTTTTGAGCAAGTGTAATTATTTTGGAGGATGCAAGAAAAACCTGGTAGGGAGCGTTCTTGTCTGCTTGAGGTTCTGTCTAGAATCTTGGACTGTGAGTCAAGAGGCCTGGGCCCTAACTTCAGGGTTATACTGGAAGGGGCAGAGTTCAGAGGCAGAGAGACTTGGGCTCACGTCCCAGTTTTACAATATATGTTAGATTCAGTTTCTCCATCTACAAAGTGGGGGGAAAACTACTTGGCCTCCGCGTTGTCCTGGAGATTATACTGAGATTTCATGTGTTAAGAGTATAACGTTTGGGGCGCCTGGGTGGCTCAGTGGGTTAAAGCCTCTGCCTTCGGCTCAGGTCATGATCCCAGGGTCCTGGGATCGAGCCCCACATCAGGCTTTCTGCTCTGCGGGGAGCCTGCTTCCTCCTCTCTCTCTGCCTGCCTCTCTGCCTACTTGTGATCTCTCTCTCAAACAAATAAATAAATTAAATTTTTAAAAAAGAGTATAATGTTGACTGGAAACAGTGATTGTTAGCTCCTTGACCCCCTGGTTCCCCCATCTAATTCTGACATTTATTAGCTCTGTGGTCCTGGATGAGTCTCTTAACTGTTTTTGGACTTTTGCTCATCTGTAAAATAGGACTGAATCAGGTGGTCTTTTATTTTATTTTTTGTTGAAGTGTAGTTGATGCACAATGTTACATTAGTTTCCAGTGTACGACCCAGTGAATGGACAATTCTATACATCATGCAATACTCACTTCAGGTTCCAGGAATCTAATGTTTACATTCATGGGTCTTATTTTTTATTTGTGCATTTTATCTTTAAACAGAGAGAGAGGCTGCAGAGTTGCAGAGTTTTGTTTGTTTGCTTATTTGTTTGTTGGGGTGGAATGTGAGTATTTTTAGTTCCTTGATTTTACAGGCTAGTCGTAATATATAGTGAGATAATATTTTTTGTTTCTTGCTTTTGTTTACCAGGAGAGCTTTTTTTCTTCTCAGTTCATTAAGAAAATAACTAGACTTTAGAATTTATTTTCTGAGGATGGGAGAATGTTACAATTTAGGAGTAGGACTCCTAAGGTATGATATATTAATATCAGATGACTGTACAGTCAGTTAAGAATGAAGTGTACTTTGTAAACACAAAGCAACTTCACCATTATCTAATCAATTAGAACCCCTCTGTTGGAATTTCTGTACTTCACAAGCACAACAATACTACATGATAATCAGTACAATGGCTGACACCGTACCCTCTCCTGAAATGTATTCCAAATCATTCCAAAAGGTCTAAATAATTTTCAGGATCATTTTAAAGTTAAGTATATTTTACTGGGTTCTAATGATTTTTAGTCTGGTAATTTATACAAGATGTAGCTGATTACCCTCTAGTCAGGATATTTGCTGAGGCAAAACACCGGTTCCCCACCCTTGCTGCCTGTTAGAGATGTTACTCTTTCCTCAGAACCAAACATTCATTTTTTTTTTAAGACTGAAGATTTACAAAAGTAGACTAAGAGTGTAAAATTTCATATTTTTTCTTCCAACTCACATTTGTAATAAATGCCATCCGCTAAAATAAAACCTCCAAAATTTCTATGTACGAAATGTGAGTGGTGAAAAAAAGTTGATAAGTCAGAGATTATTAAAAACCTGTCCAATCTACCTCTCTGGTGTCCTTTTATGACGAAGTGCTGGGCACTGGGGCTACTCTGTAGGTCCACGCACCTGTCTGGAGGCAGGAAGCTCTCACTCCCAAGACCTTTTCTAAATATGTGTTGCTAAAATTCATTGTATGAAACTCTTCGTTGAGCAAGACACTCTGGGAATAAAAATGTGAAATTTACAAGGATCCTTGCTTTCAATAATTGACCATCTCCCAGGAGGCAGGAGGCACCCTGTCCAGTATACAAATAACTCTTAGGCAAGGCAGATAGTCATTTTGGGGGCGTGGATGGCGGAAGACTTCTCGGCACGGAGGCAGTGCATGGTGTAGAATGAATGTCAGCTCTGGAAGCAGGCAGGTAGCTCAGAATACTCATCTCTGCCCTGCTGCTTCGAAGCAGCAATCTTCCTCCATGTTAGCTTTTTCACCTGTAAAATGGGAATAATAACTAACTCACAGGGTGGTTGTGAGGACTCAAGGAAACATTGGCTTTAAAAGTTGAGGTTGGTGACTAATGGTGGCACCCCCCAAAATATTCTCTTCCTTCCACATTGATTGACCATACAATTAGTGCCAAGCCCTGTCCTAGCTGCCAGAGATACCGAGCTGTTAAGATGCGGCCCCTCTTCTCTTTATACTCATTAGTACTCAGAAATGTAAACAGGTAAATGGACATGCTACTAATAGTGCATGTAGCTTACAGGTTGTAAGGCATTCTAGAAGAAGGAGTAATTAATTCTGTTGGAAATACCCGAGGAAGGCTTCCCAGAAGCGGGGATGTTTCGAGAGGTTCTGATGGCCTTCAGCAGGTGTTTCAGGTGAGCAAGGTAGAGAGGTTATGGGGAACAGATGGAGCCCAGGTGGAGTCCTGAAGGGTGAAGCAACATGGTGCCTTCAGACCCATGCCAGACATTGCTATTGTATGAGAGAGCGCACGGGGTAAAGGTGGCTGGAGAGGCCAGTAGGGGCAGTAAGTGAAGATCCTTGTTTACCGCTCTAAGAAGCTTATACTTAATCCCATGGAGCACTGTTTGCCAAATTTTCCTGGTGATAAGCAGCTCCTACAGGCCTGTAGATACGCATTCCTAGGCAGACCTCTGCCATACAGAATTTAGGCTCTCGACTGGGAGTCCTGGGAATCTGAATATTTAATCCACGCCCCAGGGCAACCTTGCTCTGGGAAGTGGGGGAACCCATTAAAGTAACTTAAGCAAAAAGGAATGGCGGCGAGATTTACGTTTCTGTAAAAGCTCTTTTAGAATGAAGAGAGTACTTTGGAGGGAAACAAGACTAAATATAGACTAAGGGTTCCTAGTCCAGAAGACGGATGAGGACCCAGTTAAGGCAGTGGCAGTAGGAGACAGAGGGGAGAGGACAGATGGAGAGATGACAGGACAGACAAAAAACGACAGAGTCCAAAATAACATGCCAGCCTCTCTCCTGGGATGAAGGTGCCACAATCTAGATAGTCTTCTTTTTCCCTGCCATGAGTTTCAAAGTATAGACATCCATCCACAGGGGGAGAAAAGAAGGACAATAATTGCATTCGCACACATAAAGTTGTTGAAGTAGAAATTTGTGATGCATTTCAGGTGAATAATGATTCTTTGGGGGTCGCCAAAGTGTTTATAGGCAGTTAAACCACATTGTGGTTAAAGACTGGGCCCCTGACATTGCCTGCTTCCCTTTAAATCCTCACATCTGTCACCAGTCATGGGGGAGCCTCTAATCCTCCACTTAGTATCTGTGAAATGGACATAATAAATAATCTTTCACAGATTTGGGGTGGCTACAGACGAAATGATGACTTATGTAGAATGACAGTAATTTCATGCCTGGTTTGTAGTTAATAAAACATTATACCTATTTTTTATTTAGAGGTTGCTTTTAAAGTAGCTTTCTTTTCCCCCTCCTGGAATAAATAATTAAATAATTAAATAAAAAGCTGAGCACTGACCCTGTGCTATTGCCATCATGGCGAAGAACCTAAAAATGAAATCCTGCATTTATATCTAGGAAGTAATAGCTGTGGAAAGGAAGCCGGAAGAACAGCTACTTGCCGTAAGCCCTCTGCCAGCTGTAGACTCATCTGGTTAGGAGTAAATTCCTTCTTCTGAAGTCCTATTGCACCATTTTTGAGTCTCTCTTCTGACAATCAGGTTTTCTTTGCCATAGTCATTGGTGGCTTGACTTATTTATTTTCCTGTTTGGAAGATTGTTGAGAACAATTCCCATGTCTTAGACATCTTCCCCTTCAGATCCCACTCCCCTCCGCCACCCCATTGTGCTAATAACATAGGAGACCTTCAATAATTGTTATTATTATTATTTTTTGAAAGGAGGATTGGGTCCATATTGTGAAGGACATTGAATAGTCAGCTGGCTGGGGGTTTGTGCTTGATCTAGTAGGTAATAGGGACCCACTGAAGGTTTTTGAATGGGGGTAGTGACATAATCGCCTTCCTTTTGAATGTCAATGACAAATTCTCCATGTCTTCCACAGTCAAAATAGCAGACCCATATACTTGCCTGTAATACTGTCTCTTTGAAAAAGTGGATATTCTTTGAATGAAGAAGCAAATTTTAAATAGCCTTGAAAAAAGAAAAACCTCAACATTCTCTCTAAAGTAATTTAAGCACTTAAATTATTATGATTTGCAAGGTCTCGTGTATGTAACCTCTTTCTAGAAATGTATACAGGAATATATTTTTGTAAATTTTTTTAGCATTATAATTATTAACAACAGGATTGTGTAAATATATCTCCTTCCAATATTTGGAAAAACAATTTCAAGGGTATTCAAATAGACATTACTTAAGGGAAAAAAAAGGACTTTGCAGTTAGATAGATTGAAAGCAGGGAATTTTCAGATCCTCTAGTTGGCTAATGTGCCTTTTAAGTCCACGCGGGGTAGAACACAGATCTTCTCAGACTCACTTACCAACCGAAACCCTTTTGTGTATCATCTCTGGAGATCAATCTCACTTGGAACACATTCTGGAAAATAGTCCTCAACTGCTTCTTTCATTGAAGTATTTTCAGATAGGATTTAATATCCTACAGAGTCTTCCTATATCTTGTATTTAAGAGGTAGATCGACATGGGCTCAGGATCAATTTTCAGTTGTATAAAAGGCAATTTCCTCTAAGGTCAGCAGTATCATGGGGTTCAGCTCAACCTGCTCAGAATGTTCTGGTAACCCAGCCGTCTTTGTAGTTATACTTCATTGTATTAATCAAAGAAAGTACCAATGAATATCTTTTGAGTGCTTGATTCAACGCAAGCACTTTTGGTTACACTCTCAACAATTTATAAATGGTGATCCCAACAGAATCCAGTTATGAATTACATTAATACTTGGTTTGATAATTAGCATATGACATACTTTCCTTCCTCAAAAGCAAACTTTTTTTTTCTTTTTTAAAGTGGCCACTGAGTCAGAGGCTGGATGGTAAAACCATGGAGGGGGCAGGAGAGGAGGAGAGAAAACCATCTTTCCTCATTTGGGAGTGGATGGCTTGGGCCCCACTTGTTTTATGGTGAGCTATGGATAGAACATACTGTCCATTGGGAAATTTCTGGGATCAGAGCTGCAAAACCCAACCTGTCTGCATCTCACTGTTCTGGGATTTCTAATTCAGCAGACTGTTAGAACTGGTTGCCACTAGACAGGTGTTGCATCTACTGGAAGTAAATTTTTCCCTAACTCTTCCTTATTGTTAGAGGGTGCTGGGAGATGTTCATGTTCAGGGGCATTCAGAAGTTCCAGAATTTTGATCCTTTTTGATCATCAAGTGAGGGGAAAGCCTTCATACATTCTACTCCATTCTACAATTTAATACAAGATTACCCACATGAGTATGTCATCCCTTTTGGGGGCTGCAGGAGAAAGAATTAGGTTAGGTACCCCTTGGCTCTCCACCTTTGAAATGATCAAGAAGTAGCTAGTAGTACAACTAAGCCTATCATTGCAGTATGGTGAGAAAAAGCCCTATTTTGTCTTGTTTGTAAAGGAGTTTTTCTACAAGATTTTGTTTATAGCACTTCATTCAGAAAATTACAACATCTCTAAAGGATGTCCTCTTTATTATTTTTTTATAATTTTATAAGTGGCAGGCAGAGGGAGAAGCAGGCTCCTCACTGACCAGGAAGCCCGATCTGGGACTTGATCCCAGGAGCCTGGGATCATGACCTGAGCAGAAGGCAGACAATTAACTGGCTGAGCCACCCAGGTGTCCTGGATGTCCTCATTTTATAGATAGAAACATGAACATATTTGGAGAGCCAATGATCTTTAATATTATTAGGCAACTTACACACTTGAGAGTAGAAATAGGGGTTTACTCCTCTTTATCCATCCAGATTTTGATGCTTCTACACAAATTAGCTATACATCCTAGCATAGTTATCAGCCACTTAATGGAGTTTTCTCTATATTTATTATTCTAATTGGAATTCTAGTTGCTTATTTTCTGCCAGTATACAGCATGAGTTGCTTTCAGCTGGCAAACAAAAAGGAATAAAAAAATGGACCCTGGCTGAAATCAACTGACACTGAAAAGTAATGTGTCAGACTTTTTAAAAATTGGTACTCTCACACATTGCTGTATTGCTCCCTATGCTGGACATTTAAGACAGAAATATCAGGGAAGCTTCCCATTGAATGTTGTCAGGGACCACTTGAAATCTGCTGGTTTGTAGGTGAGTAGTGAAAGCCCTGAGTTCATGGACATCTTCTTGTCCCACACAGCATCACTCAAGAGACTATAATCTGAGTCTGTGATGTTTTAACTTTGTCATCTGCATGGATATACTTTTTTTCATACTTAGTTTTTTAATTTAATTTTTTATTTTTTTTAAAGATTTTGTTTATTTGAGAGAGAGAGAGTGAGCATGAGGGGGGAGGCAGAGGGAGAGGGAGAAGCAGACTCCCTGCTGAGCAGGGAGCCTGATGTGGGACTCGATCCCAGTACCCCAGGACCATGACCCGAGCTGAAGGCAGACACTTAACTGACTTAACCACCCAGGTGCCCCAATGTACTTTAAAAAAATTTTTTTTTAAACTTTTTACTTGCTTAAACTTTCTGGCTTCCTTATTCGTCATGTCATCTGGTCACATTTGATGAGTTTTTAACAGCACCCTTGACAGCAGGAGGTAAGGAGAACAACAGTTGAGAAGTCACTCTTGTTTATGGGGGGCGCTTACCTACTGCTTGCTCAGTAGATGAGTTCTCGCTATCGCCCTCATGCTAGCTGCACCCATCGGTGGTGAAAAATAGACACTGGTGGAACAAGTCGTTTCGGTTTGACAGCTGGGTAGTGGCTAATAGTATGTAGCGACTTAGTAGATGCTGTTAACATTGACTTAAGGTTTAATTCCTCATTAGGATTATTAGCGCCAAAAATGGTTGACCTTGTCAAAGTGTCGGTCACCAAATCTGTGACACATTCATCAGACTTGAGTAGGGGTTCAAGAAGCCAGGTACAGGGTTATGCCTGGAGATCCTGCCGGAGAGAAATGAGAGCTCAGAGTTCAAAAGTTTGTAACTTTGTTTGTAAGAGCATGGGATTAGCCCTTGGTCTGAATCCTGCCTCCCACCCCTGGTGTGGTCTTAAGTGATTTAACTTCTCTAAACTTGATCTCCTCATTTATAAAATGAGGATTGTCACACCTGCATAGAAATGATGTGAGACTTAGATTAGATAATGTATTTGAAGTTCTAGGTGTAGACCAGATGGGAATAATAATAATAATAATAGAAGAAGAAAGAGGAGGAGGAACATATGATCATTGACTCTTCATTAGTTTCTGTGTATTCTTACTTCAGGATACAGTACAATGTGATTTCTAAAATACGAGAATAATAGCTTCAGATACTTTGCTTCTCTATTCTACCCTGGTCCTTGTCCTCTCACACAGACAGACAGAGACAGAGTTTGTAGGCCAAGGAGACTCAGGAAAGGGTAAAAATCTAAGAGAAGCATGAGGCCAGAATTCTCTTGTTTCTTGTAGACCACGCCTTAGTGATAAGTCAAATGCTGTCCCACTCTCCTTTCTGGCACTTTCAAATTATTATTGTCTACCTAAAGGCCAGAATGGGGTGAGTTCAGCCTCCCAGAATCTGAATGGAGCTCTTCCAGTTAGCTCCTGGGAAACCCAGAATGGAGTGGCTTGATGAGGCCCTAAGGTTACTACAGGCTCAGAATCCAGAGAGGGAGAGCCTGGGCTAGGTTCTAGTCCTAACTTACCTGCAGCCCAACTCCTTACCTCAGAAGGGAGTTTGGTGGAATGCATGAGGTGAAAATGTATGCCTGGCATGTAATAACCATCTATTTTGGTGTTGGTTGTTGATAATATTGCCATCTCTTTAAGCTCTCACAGACTCACCTCCCATCTCTGTCTGATGAGGATGTTAGGGGACTCCTGGGCCTTTTCCAGCTCTAGTGTGCTCTATGAATTTTTAAATAATGTCACTCAAAATCCAGTTTACATCTGCGGAGTGGTACCTTACATTTAGTGTTATTTTCTGTTTGTCGATCCGTTTTTTTTTTTTTTTTTAAGATTTTATTTATTTGACAGAGAGATCACAAGTAGGCAGAGAGACAGGCAGAGAGAGAGAAGGGGAAGCAGGCTACCCACGGAGCAGAGCTGGATGCGGGGCTCAATCCCAGGACCCTGAGATCCTGACTGGAGCCGAAGGCAGAGGCTTAACCCACTGAGCCACCCAGGCACCCCTGTCGATCTGTTCTTACCTAACCTTTCATTTGATTCCCCCAAATCTCTCAGGTTTATTTCCGTTTCCTGGATGAGGTGGTGTGGCCTGGAAGCAGTTCTGTTACTTGCCTGTTACCATAGCTAAAGGAAGCAAAAGAACTAAGACAGGCCATTTAATTTTTTTTTCATGTTCTTTACCTGCAAAGTAGGTTTTGCATAAAAAGGCACTTGGTTCATAAATGGTGTAAAATTTAATGAAGGCAACTAACTGTCCTGAGAAAGTCATTAAACCCCCCATGTCATCTCTCTAATCAAAAGGCTGCCACCCTTCTATTATTTCTTTATTACAACATTTTATTTTTATTTCCTCAACTTAAATGGGAAGCTGAGAGCTCATATGCCACTTGTTAAGGATTTTAAATCAATGATTTATGCTTTGAAAAAGTAATTTCTTTTCTATCTTTTTCTTTTTTTTCCCCCCATGTATGCTGGTCAGATCTCGAGGGTCACTCTTTGAATAGAAAAAGGGAGAGGTCAGAAATTAAATTGGCACATTCTGAAGGCTTTGTCCTCTTCTCCTTGTACTTGGAAATGGCAAAGAATGCAAGAGGTATTGAACCATAAAATAATGAGACCCCTTTTCTTTTAAGACCTGCTAAAACTCTTATTTCATAATCACCAACTTCATATCTAAGTAAATAATGCTTGTTTGCATTTTACTATTTACTCTTTGCATCAAACATTCATTGGCTGTGGGGATAATAAGATTTCCACCACCCAAAGAAAATCTACCAATTCCATTAGTAACATATTCAACTGGATCAAGAAATTGGAGAGTTAGTGAATATTTCATATTGTGGGTTCTTAAAAGATACTTTTGTGTGCATAAAAAGGCTTTCTCAAAGCTGTTCATTTCAATTTCCTTTTTAATTTGCTCACCAACACCACTTAATTACCCCTGCCACCTACTAGAAGTGCTTACTAGATGGGCTTAAAAAAGAAAGAGTCAGAATGATTTTGTCTTAGCTCTAAATGGGCTTAGCATCTTGTTTTTATCTGGCTTGAAAATATTGAAGCAGTAAAATAAAACTACTCTCTCTAATTGAAAGGTACTTCTGCAATATTCAAACTATAGTGTCAGTCACATGTACTGTTCAGATTCTTCAAAGCTTCTGAATTCCTTGTAGGTATCCTCAGTATTCTGAGAAAGTTATTTCCTGCCCACTAAATAAAGAATAAAAACAGAACCAATCAGGGCTTCCTCTTCTCCTTGGCAATATTTTTTCTCTAAAGAATGTCTTGACACTCTCTTTAGTTCTTGAGTTCCAGAGATATTCCTGACAAATCTCCAGAGATGTATTCAGTGCCTATAGTAGTGTCAAAAGCATGAAGCCATCTGCCCAGGTGCTATGACCTCACATGTGATTGCCTGTAGCACACTAAATAAAGTGCCTTGAATGCAGCCTGCCGAGGGGCTTCTGGAACTTACATTACACATCTTGGAGAGGCTCTGCTTTGAACTGGGACTGTGGAAGTGGTTGTAATGGATAGTTGACCCAATATCGAAAAATTCTGGGCAATCTTGTGTCATGAATGATCATGGGAATAAGAGTATTAAAGCATAATTTCAAAATCACATAGTATCCCATGAATGTATCTTGTGTTCATCGTAGCTCTGTATGCTTTTGTAAAGATCTAAAAAAGTACATTTTGAATATCTAGTTATCTTTGCATTCAACATTTCAGTGGGAATTAGTTGCCTGAGAAATGATAGAAGACAATAGATAATTTATTCCCTCTTTAGAAATGTTGTACTTGTTTGTTGATTTTTACTCTGGGTTGGGTTTGTGGTTTAAAAAGAAGTTAATCCTAATGTTCTTAAAACCTATAGAGTTTCAGGATTTCTTAAAGACAATAGCCTTTGATACTTCAATCCAATAAAAATTTTCCATGCGTAAGTAATTTCCTGTATCCTCTTTTACTCAAGTTCTGGGACAACGCGGATGGCATCTACCCAGTTAACATTAAGTTGAGAGTCGAGTAATTATTCAGTTTTTAAACTAATGAAAGTAAAAATCTTTATTTCATTTTCCATACCAATAAGAAATGAACCTAAATTTGCTTTAACTTCTCAATTCACTTTGTCTTTGTAAATGTCTTATTGTGTCATTTACTATGACGATCCCTAATATGGCTCATAATGTCTCTTCTAGATTTTTGTAAATGATATAGATTTTATTTGTTTATGATTGTGGATATTTATAGTATTACAGATTTATGATGTGTTTTCACATAATTACACAGAGATTTCTTATCCACATTACATGCTAAATATAGTACCTATGTATTGGCAGTTTATTTTCAGCCCTGAGAATAAGTGGATGTGTACAAAATCATCTTTAATTTCCTAGTCTTCAGTTTATTTTGATATACTATATGGAGAAACAGATGAAACATTTTTTGTCCTCTTTTGATTTAACTTTAGAAAAAATATTTTATTTTGGTTGAGATGCCATAACAAGTCATCACTGGGCCTTAACGTCTTAATTCTTTGCTTCTGTAGACTAAATACTCTCCTCAGAAATCATTGACTAATTCACCTTGGGGTCCCTTTGATTAACTTTTTGATATACTGGATACCAACAAATTGTTTTGTTTCATATCTTGACGAGTGTTAGTCTGAGAACTCTTTGAGTCAAGCAAGAGTTTTAAGTCTACTTTTGCGACGCAACATTCAGTGGCTGAAGATGTTTCTTCTTATAGGAGTTCCTTTTTCATGGCCTCTTTAGAATGTGACATGCATTATTAGGGAAGAGAAAAACTAATGTGATATGTAAGCTAATTTCTTGTTTAGGAATTTTAAAGAGAGCTTTCTAGGATCTGATCACTATCTTTCTGATGCCAGCTTTGTTTAGTAACACTAAATCTTCATTGTAGCCCGAGACTCATTTCTTCTATTTGATTATTAACATTTTGGACAACAAAAGAACTAGATCAAGGAAAAGTACCTATGATGCATCTATCCAAATTTGGCAGTAGTAGCGGAATCATCATTACGATCGGCTAATGTTTGCCAACTACTTTATGCCAGATACTGTGCTATGTATACTTAGTATAATGTAATACTCATTATCTTGCATAGGTTTTTCAGTTGGGAAAACAGGTTTAGAGTGGCAAAGTAACTTCCTTTCCTTGAGTATCTAGGAAAATGTCCAGGCCAGCATTCTAACTCAGGTCTCTCTGACTCCAAAACCAGGCACTTAATCACTTGGCCACACCCTGTCTACAAGAAGAGGTGTCAATTGTATCAGATACCTGTCATCAGCCCAGAAATTGGGGCTGGAGGTGTTTTATCCCATTCTGAAAATGTCAGGTGGGTTTTGATATTTTCTGTTATATACCCAGACCTTTCTCTAAAGTTGCTTGCTGTACCATAGGGCATAATCGTATTGGAGATCGAGCTCATTTCTAGAAATCTTCCCTATAAATTCTGATTTGGTGGCAGGTTCCCAGGGCCATGTATAATTTTGGAAAATTATTGATAGTAGTATCTAGAGTTGGCATCTTACTGCATTTTCTGAAGGCCACACAGAGTTCTACAACCTTTTTCTGATACTATTTCAAGAGTCAAGTGACCAAAGTTTTTTAAGCCATTATCTTGAATGAATGGGATGATAGATGAAGGTACAAAAATCACCGGTTCCTGCATTTGTCATATATTCCAATAAACATATGATTAGGTCAATTAAACTGAAACCTAATGTTTAATAGAAGATCAGAACGGTGCATGATAGAATTAAATGGAGGAAGGTATATCTGAATAATTTCTTCAAGAGCCCTTATATGTGGATTTCATACCAAGCAGTTGTTTTTACCAGGATAAAAGTAGAATTTGTGAAGGATATGATTGATTGGAATTTCTTCCAGGTAGTTGCAGAACACAGACATTTATTTTGACTTTAAATACTGACCTGTTCAATCTTTGTGATCCTAGGACAAAACCACAGACAAAATAAGTGGAGGTTAAAGTTGCATGTTTGTCTTCCATCTGAAAAGTCGCCCCTTCTGATTCTTTGACCCCATCCTTGGTGTCTACCTTCCCTTCTTTGGTCTTACATTTTTACAGCTAAAGCTCTTGCTTGATTTCTGCTGCTCGTTATTACAACTTTTGACTTTGAAGAAGGGATGTTCCCCAATAATTTTCTTGGCCTGCTTGAGCAGTCCTACTTCTTCTTTAAGAAGATAAGTTTTAGAATATGTCACATTGTAATGATACTGAGATCCCTGCCATTCTTATGTGGGGTGGGCATCAGAATTAGCCCAAGGGCATCAGTGAAAGGGAAGACCAAGTTGTCAGGTTAGGGACACATGTGGAATGTGTTGAGCGGGGATTCCACAGTTCTGAGCCAGCAGGTCACCCTGGCTTACCCTGAGCATATGTGTCTGTGGAACTTCTTTGTGCCATTAATTTTAACTTGTAGCTGTTGAGGCAGAGTGAAAACCTTTTTTTGTAGGCTTCTGAGCAGGTCCCTGATACTACAATGTCAGGGGCCACAAGTTCTAGTCTCAGCTATAATTTCCTCAATGATCTTAAGCAATTCACTTGGAGAAATACAATGCCTTAAATTGAATATACAAAATTGTATTGATTTCTTTTATATCTTGCCTGCTTCTTTTAAGCATTTTAACATTTTTTTAAAAGTTCTTTTAAGATGTTTTATGGCTGCTATTTTATTTGTAGTGAGAGATCCAGGTTTCAAAAGTTAAGAGGAAATGCTACACTTTTGAAAAGGGTTTCAGAGAAACTGGTTTGGTGACTATAAATCTTAGTTTCTCTAGTCATCTCCCAAAAAGCTCAGAAATGCTGCCTTCTTATATAGTTGATTTCAAAGAAATGATTTGGTTACTTTAGGATTTTTTAAAACATTAACTGCAAATAGTGAAATGAATCTCTAATGGGTGGCTTGATAAGGTAGACTTGGTGATAAGCTCCTTCTGAAATATTCTTAATGTATTTTTTCTACTTTTTAAAATTAACATATGACGTATTATTTGTTTCAGGGGTATAGGTCTGTGAATCATCAGTCTTACACAATTCACAACATTCACCATAGCACATACCCTCCCCAATGTCCATCACTCAGCCACCCTATCCCCCCCCCAACTCCAGCATATTCTTAATGTATTTTGAGTGTGGGTACTTCTGAGACAAAAACCCTAATATGCAGCAGTTTTGGTAGCTTTACTTAAAGACCTATATGTAAAGACATATTACAGATGCAGGTGCAGTCATCATTTGATGTAGAATTTTCTGGATTATAGAGACTCCCCTCTTTCCTGGGCGAGATGTAAATTAGCCTTCTCTACCCTTGAATGCTCCCACTGTGGACTTGTGTGACCTTCTCTTAGGGAGTCTGAATATGTTGTGATTCCATAACATTGCTTCTTTTAAGGACCCCATTTCCCAGCTGTTTGATTCCTTGTTCAGTGTTACGCTTAGAAAAATATTTGTGTACACTCAGTAGGAAGGTCTATTTTGACTTGGGAGATGGAGTGCCTGAAGCTGAAGTCCTGTGTTCAGGTACAGGAGCAACAGGAGTGAAAAGTACAGGTGTGGATTGTCATACCAGCAAAGAGAATCAGCTGCATATATGCACAGGAGTCCAACTGTGCCTGTTTACAATTATTAACTGCATCATATATGCTCTGTAGGTAGTTCTTAACTCTCTGGTTAATTTCCTTACTTGAATGATAGGACTGCAAACTGCGTGATGCTCCCAAAATAGATGATAATTAAAATCATGCCATCCATTATGAGGCACCTCTTTTTTCTTCCCAGATTCCTTTGGCATATAAAAACATGATTCTGGCCCCAAAGTTCCTATTTTTAGGGCTGTTTGCTGCAGTTATTAGAATGGTATGGAATCCTCACATTCTGTGGCTGATGTCAAATGCTAAGAATCAGATTCACAGTACCCGAAGCGGTGATAAGCTTATAAGTCATTACAAGATCATAAACACGAGTATTTCACTCACCTTATTTCATTGGATCCCACCCAAGCGGCTTTTGAAAGTTCAGATAGCAGTTTCCTCTCCTGTGTGATCTATTTTTTTCTGTTCCAGGCTGTGTCGTAATTGTTTAATATCCCTTCTGTTAACTCCCATACACCCCAAGAAAAAGGCATGGAGCCCGTGTTCCAGGGTTACGGATCCTAAATTGGCAAATTTGGCACACAGTAACTTCCAGGAATGAAAATGTCAATGGGGAACATGTGCTTAATTTAACAGCCCATAACACTGTTTTTAGAACACTGCAATACCTACCCAAAGGAAAGCTTATAAAACCTGGGTCTTTAAAGTTAGTAGATTAGACCAAGTGAAACGACACGCTTTCTCAAGAATATGCATTTTTGTCAATTCCTGTTAATCCCAAGGCTCCTGAAAGGGGCCATGTGAAAGCCCAAAATAAGAGTTTTAAAAACTGTGCTTTTGGAAAGTTTGATAATTAAAAACAATAAAAGAGGTAGTACATTTAGGAAAACACTATCTGCAGACTTTAGTATCCGGAGATATGTAAGAGCTTGGATTCTACTTCCTTTTTTTTTTTTAAAGCAATTTTTTTTTTTTAAGATTTTATTTATTTGTTAGAGAGAGAGAGAGAGAGAGAGCGAGCGAGCACAGGCAGACAGAGAGGCAGGCAGAGGCAGAGGGAGAAGCAGGCTCCCTGCTGAGCAAGGAGCCCGATGTGGGACTCGATCCCAGGACGCTGGGATCATGACCTGAACCGAAGGCAGTGCTTAACCAACTGAGCCACCCAGGCGTCCCTTGGATTCTACTTCTGAGGGTATTTAATTAAGCTCTTTATGCACACATTACTTTAGGTCTTACAAACTGTGTCCTCAGATGTTATTGTTTAGGAGTAGGCCCCATAATTTGAAGTATCTCTAATTCTTTATCTCCCATATGTAACATTTCAGCCATGACTTTATTTTACTCTTAAATATGTAATTTATAAATAGAAGCAATGTTGATAGACTTGTTTGACTCCCTTCTAGAAATAAATGACTCATTTTGGATTGCATGTGAGAGCTTCAAGCTGCTCTAAGTAACAATCAGTGACAATGAGAAAATTGTTATATTATTCATCGAGGCAGCAGGAAATTAAAAAAAAAGAAAAAAGAAAAATACAAAGCCTGCTCCCCAGTCACTGGGACCTTTTATTTATAACGTTGATAGCAAACTTTAGGCATGAGTTCTGAACGTTGGACAAATGAGCAGACTTCTCACCCCCACCCCCACAGTCTTGTTTTTGTACCTTGTCCTACACTATGTACGTTGTTGGTCTTTTAAATGCAATTGAATAGGTTAGTTAAATGAGTCATCCTAATTTTTAATAAGAATTTACAAGAGGTGCTGATTTTTTTTAGATTCATTTTTCTATTTGTTATTTCTCTTTTATTCAAAATACATGTGTTTGCTTTAAAGATGGGATTTTCCTTTTGCAAGAAATCCCCTGGAAAAGGGACACCCCTGTTTTCTGTGCAGGAAATCAACACCACCCCTGACAGTTATCTGCGCTCCTAATACGGCACAGTAAAAGTGGTGGGTTTTTGACCCAAAGGATCGGTGGAACCTTTGCTGATGAATTTGGTGCGCACTGCTGTCCTCATTGTTTGGAAACTGAAGAGAAGAGCAAGTGTGTGAGGAAAACACACTTTTAACTTGGAAATTATTTAGACATGCAAAGTTTGTTTCCCACTGAGGAAAGAGCTTTGTTAGCCCTGACTGCCCAGATCACATGGTGCAACCTTTTGACAACCGAGTGTCTGCTGGAGACGTCTGTGAGAGATGACCTTTTGACCTAGGAAGGAATGTTGTGAAGGTGGGGAATGTACTCCCAGCTCAGGCCCCAGGAGAGAACATGGAAAACAGTCCCGGCCACTCTGCTCACAGGATCCGAGCTTCATTTGAGTTGTGAATTCAGTATTAGATGATAAAACCTTGAAGGAGTCTCCTGAAATTGTTCCAGACCTTTACTGTTGCTCACACCATCTGAAATAGAGTTAAATACAGCAAACAATAGCAGTTTCCTTCTAAATGGTTATTGCGAGTGTCTTCAGAAATCCAAACTATGTTCTTTCTAGCAGCTCGTGCTTTTGGACTTGTGTCTTGGACCTGTTTTCCTGCAGGGTATGAAGCCTGTGCACCTTGGTATGGGTGTAGAGGGTGCAGGGCAGGTAGAGAACTAAGTCCATTGCTCTAAAAGCATTCTCGGTAGCCGTGATCTTTGTAGAAACAAAAATCCATTGTGCAGGGCTGTAATCGGAGAAACTTTCTGTTATCACGCTTGTTCTACTCTCCAACATTGATCCCGGTACATGTGACCCTTTGAAAGGGAGCACCGTGTAGGTGATTCCTCTTATTACTAAATACCATTGTGTCTATAATGGCCATTTATATATGGTTACACTGCACGCCTGTTGGGTTAATAGGCGTTCCCAAACTCTGATGCCACCTGACCCACAGCCCAGCGTACGGGCCTTGGCCTCTCCATTACTCCTTCTGCCCTGTCTTCTGACATTCCTTGATGTCCTCTGTGAAAACGAAATGGGGAGCTTAGTGTTGCTGGAAATAGGGTAGCACAGATTCTATGGGGGGGGGGGGCGAGGGCGGGGGGAGAGGACCAAAAAGCCCCAGCAAAGCCTTGAAGAAAATAGGTTACTTTACTTGATCCTCCCCTCCCGCCCCCAGTTCCACGATATGTCTGCATGCTTTAACACTGATTTCGCAGCTAGTTGGGTCCCAGGAGGCCCCACTGAGCCCTGTACTGCTCAGGGAGTTGCAGCTGTGTAAAATGGGGGGAAAATGTAGTTTGTAGGAATTGTTCTTTACCTTGGTTTGGGTTCAGAATGGCAGCTGCACTCCGCTGTGTGTGTGACAGCACAAAGGCCAGCAAAACTGAAAAGCAAGTCAGCAAGTAGAGAGACAAAAGCAGCGATCAGCTAATACAGCTCCACACGGCCTGACTAATTTATGAGAAAAAAACTGTTCTGTTCATTGGATCAGCACTCTGAGGAGGCAGGTGGAATTGTAGGAAGTTTTCATTGACTCTCCTGAGCAACTAAGGACGCCACGGGAGATTCTCCTCAGTTTGAACTTTATCAGGGTCTACGCTTAATCAATAGAGTATTGGAAAAAGAATTAATTACTAAAGCAGAATAAAACAGCTGCATTTTAAACTAAGGATCCATCAATTCAGTAATCTTCCAGTTACAGGCTAGGTGCCGTGAGGATTTGAGTCTATGTAATGAGGAACCCGGGGAGTTTCCTCATGAACAGGCTGGGAATTCACATTAACCCATTTCAGCTATTTGTCATGAGTACAACTCATTTCTCCTCTCCCGCATTACAATTTGTATTTTATGTACTGTGGAACCCACGAAATTCCCACATTCCTGGGAGGGAGCGCGTGAAGGCAGAAATCATTGTCACCCTGAGAAAGAGTCTTAACCTTGCCTGGCCTCTGTATTCTGGAAGCTGCGGTGGGAGCGGTTCGGAGCCGAACCCAGCTCCATTGTGCTCCAGGTGGGGGTCAGGGCTCCGCCTGTTGAAGACACTGTGGTTTGAACCCAGCCTGGAAGTGGTTCATCTATAATTTCCATAATGGTGGATTTCAAGGAGGGCTGAGGAGGGTTATGGGAGATGAATTAGATTTTTAGTGAGCTCATTAGGAAGCCAAACAGAGTTGCGATGGCGAGGCGGTGAGCGGGCAGTAATCAGTTCTGCTCGCTTTGTTCCTTGCCTTCGGGACATTTCTCGAAAACTTAGTAGCAGCGGCGGCGGTGGCAGCAGCGGGGGCTGCTGCGCCTGGGCTGAGCCGAGGCTGCCGTCCTGGTGGCTGACTTGTTGATTTGTAAACCTCTTAATTCATTTTTTTTGTTCAATTTAATCTTTTCTTTCTGAAGGAAAATTAGTTGAATGTTAGCCCTCTTTGCACTATTCACCTCTTAAATTATGCTCATTTTGAAGAGCTTGTTATGCCTGAATAAACATGAAATGACTTGGCATTTTCCCATCAGAGGCACACCCATTTTAACACCATGTATTTACCATTCCTGGAAATGTCTCATTAACTTCTGAAAATCTGCGAGCATGATATTTTGGGCTACTGTAACACACCTCTTGGCAGTCACAGAAGGCAGTTTGGTTAATGCCTCATAATATCCATTTTTATTCTCAACATGAAGAAAGACTCTCTATAGAAAATTGATGCAGTTTGCTCTGCTAATTTTCATGCTCATTCCAATTAATTTAACATGACCCAGATTTTCTTCCTCGGGCTCATCCTGACTAATTAGTAAAGCAACACCTAGAACAAGTTATGTTTAATAACATTGAGGAACACTAGTTGTGAGTGATTTTGATGCTAATAAAGATATTCACTGATGGGACAGATATTTTATGTCAATTATGGTATGTAATTTAGAAGTCCCAATGTGCTGGTTGGAGTATGGAAAGGCTAGCAGATCACTACGGGAGATAATCATGTTTTTAAGACTTCTGTAGCACCTAAATAACCACTGGGACCAATTACTTTATTATTATGATTCTTTTATTTGTTTGGTTTTTTTGTCAATCTAGCAGGATTGGGAACTGATGTCACCATAACAAAAGGGGTGGAGCTGGTGCCTGACAAACCTGACCCATACTCACTGGGCTTGAGCTTTCAGTACCTACTGAACCTTGGCGAGACAAGAAAAGCAATCATGGGCATCAGAAAAGCAGCATTTGTTCGAGGGGGGAAGGAGTGGTTTCTCCACCTCTGTGGTTGGGGTCCTTTTATCACATTTTTGTCAGTGAGATGAATCAATTTTAGCACTTGCGGAAAGTTGAAGGTGGGGGAGGTGGTGCCACTGGTGGAAGGTTTCCAAAGTCACGTCTAGAGTGGGATTGTTTAAGGGCTCTCTACTTTTTCACAAGGAAGACAGGTCAAGGTAAGGCTCCAGGAGTGGAAAAAACCACAGAAAAGAGTTGCAGTCGATGATCCTTTTTAACAAATATTTCCGGTGTCTGTTCTGAGCCAGGCACCTGTTGTATACCTGGGGAGTACAGGATGAGAGGATGACCCCAGTGCCTGTCCTTACGCTTACAGTCATGGTAAAATGTAAATTTCCTCTTATCTGAGCTTGAGAGACCACAGACATTTATAACTAACCCAGTGATTTGGTAAGGTATAGGAATGTTATGAAGTTTTAGGAGGATGGAAAGTTCTGGATAGGTGGGCTCTGAAGGCTCAGAGGTAGCTGCATGCGAAGCAGTCTCTTGTGGTGTTTTAAGCACGTGGGTATGAGCTCTGTCTCTGTCCCTAATTACTCATATGACCCCAGGCAAACTGTTCAACCTCTAAGCCTCAGTTTCTTCATATGTAAGAGGCAAATCCACCCTGGGAGGATGGGGAGAATTAAATGAGGTCGTTGGTGTAAAGTGCTTAGCAGACTGTCTGAAAGAGAGTACGTGCTCAATAAATATTGTGTTTTATTAATGTTGCTGTTGTTATTATAGGAAACACTGAGTGAAAATTTCTTCACTATCTATATATAGAATATACTCTAATCATTTCTCAATGCTATCTACTATTGTTGAAGCTTGAAATTAGAATGGACAAGAATAGTTCCTTTTTCTGAATAGTACAAACAAGCTTTTGGTCACATCCCTATTTAAAAGCACAGCAAAGTCTCCCATCTTCTAACTGTTGGTAAGTTTCAGTGTGTAGTGACTTCATTGGCCTCTCATATGCTAGGGCTTCCATCACTAGTATTTATCTTCACCTTACCTGTTTATCTACTTGATATGAGAAGAGAAAATAAATGAAGGGATTTGTAAGAGTGAGGCAAGGCATTATTGCTAAAAAACAAATAGAAAAATAGGAAAAACAAAAGAAACAACTGGGTTATGACTGATAGTAAAGTTAGGAATATTGGTTTATGAATTTGCCATTTTGGTAGGTTAAAAATGACCAAAATATTAGCAATTTCAGATGGTTCAACCTCGTATTCACAGACTTTAAGTAATGGGAAATATTTCAGGGAAAGCAAGAAATTAGCATAATGTTAACCATACTTGCTTTATCTGTGAAATGGGAGTGATAGTATATACCCCTTATATTTTGTTATGGTGATCAAAAGTTAGAAGAAATTATTTGAAAGCTGAAACATCACAATGTAAATATAAGGTACTTTTATCCAAGACCACACATTTCTAAGTCTGAGACTCAAGTCTCACAACCACTAGTAGGTGTTTTTATAAAAAATATTTTGTGGTTGATGCATAAAGGATGTCAGCTTCACTTTCTACCAGAATAATACATTAACTATAAAAAAAAAAAAAACTAGGTATTTTAGCAGGAGCTATCTAGATAGAAGATAGATTTTCAAAATGAAATAATCCTATATTCTTTTCATATTTCTGAATATAGAAATATTTTAATTACTCTTTGCACTTTGGGGAATTTCTGATTTGCTTTAGAATCTTTGACTCTTCACACAAAGTAAGACTCAGGATATAAATAGTTGAGGAAGTCATTACTAATTTTAGTAGATCTGCATGATGTAAATCGGACAGTTACCATTTAGCTGTGCTAAGACCCTCTGTTAGGAATTGTTTTACAATCATGAGGTGAAGTTGGTCACCTCTTCAGTGGTTACTGACTGGTGATAGAAATTGTGTTGTACTAGGTCAGCAGTGAATTCCTCACTCAAATGGTGTCGAGTCAGCTGGTTTTTAATTTGTTATCTTCTCAAGAGTGCATTCACCGACTTTATCACTGAGAAGAATGACTCCCTAGCCTAGTGTGATCAAGATCCGGAAATTCGCTGCATCAGCATATTAAGGTTGGATTGCGATTTGATTGGTGGCTCTGAGATCTGATCTTACAGCAAAGATGTCAGCTCTCTCATAGGCTGGCTTGCACAGGTACACGAATAAACCTACTGAGAGAGCAAACCCTTTCCTTTTCCTCCTGGGAAATGGTTGAACAAATTTTCCTCTTAAACAATGACCTTTACCGCTCTCTTTTATCAGTTAAAATAATAAAGTTCACATTTGCCCCTCGAGTTGAGTTGTCTGTCTTTATGACAGAGCACAGGGGTGTGTGGTGACTAACTAATAGTTATGTGGCCTTCAGCTCCTTGCCTTTCTAGGGTTAGATGATGCCAATCAGGTGTGGTAATATTGCCCATGTAGTGGCAACTGGGGCCTTTTGCTTTTGTGTCATTTTGAAGTATGAGTTCTGGAAGACCGAGGGAGAAATTATTTTTCTTGAGCAAATGTGTTTTTCAGCCAGTGGTGACTCTACTTTCATGTTTTATTTTCATGTGAACAAGTCATTAAAAAGAAATGAAAGAAGGAAGGAAAAAGGAAGAATGAAATGAAACTAACATTGATTCTCTGATATGAGCCAAATACCACACATCTCAAAATTCAGATGAGTCACTTGGCCATGGGCAGGCATTAGTAAGTACCACTTATCCAGGGGCCAAGCCATAGGATATTATTTTCTCCCACATTCTTCATTCATTCATTCATTCATTCATTTTAAAGTTTATTTAAGTAATCTCTGTACCCAACATGGGGCTTGAAACCCTGACCCCAAGATCAAGAGCCACATAATCCTCTGAGCCAGCCAGGTGCCCCCACCCCTGCCACATTCTACTTTTTAAAAAGATGACTTCCACTGCATATGGGAATCAGAGGCTATGAAAGTGTAGTTCATAGACTTGAGCTGACAATTCAGCTCTGTTACTGACATGTAACTTGAGTAACCTGCCTGGCATCACTTTCAGGGAATATTAAATAACAATTAAAATACCAAACTTTGAACTGTCCTGTGGATGAGATGATACCCATTGTACTTGGTACATACTAGGTGTTTCACAGATATTAGTTCCCATCTCTAATCATAAGAGGGATGCAGAGATTATCTGAAGGCATGGAGCTGTCTGTCAAGGGTCAATATTAATTCTGTATTTCCCATTCATTTTTAATCGCAATGGTACATCAGCATTTCATGTGCGGTGTCCCCATTTTCCTCTGAGGTTGACTGAGATCTCCAGCGCAAGACTTTCTTACAATGAGGAGGAATGAGTTAATACAGAACTCCCCAAAAGAGGTTTTAAAAATAGCTTATTAAGAATTATTTCTATTACCTTTTAGTACTTTTTTTTTTTTTTGCAAGTTGAGTAGTTCTTTAACAGTATTTCCCATAATGAGATTGGCCAATGGAGAAAAAATATTTTTGAATAAAATCTATAAAGTGCATTCTGACCATCCACTTTAGATGTTCATGAAGTTTAAAACAAATAGTATACATCTACAGGTTTACAAATATCATGTTGGACTTCTCTCAGCAGCATCTTCCAAATGTTGCTCTAAGTTGTTTCATCCTTTTAGAATCTTATTGCATTAACTGGGAGGATCCCCACTCCTACCTCTCTGCTGTACTTTCCACTAAAATCTGTTCTATGCCAAATAACAGGTTTATGGCCTGTTTTAGATTTAGCTATAATCTGCCTGCCATTATTTTTATCAACTTTATTGAAGTATAATTTTCATATAAAAATTTCACCCCTTTAAAGTATACAATTTAACAAGTTTTGACACTTGTATGCACTGAGACCAGCACTTGTTAAAATCAAGACACTACATTTCCATCACCACCTGAAAGTTCACTTGTACTCGTTTTTCGTCCATCCCTCCCTCTGTACCTGTCCTCAGGCAACCACTGATCTGCTTTCAGTCTATTAGTTTGCATTTTCTAGAATTTAATACATTTGGAATCAAACAGTATGTGGTTTTTTGTTTGGATCCTTCCATTTAGTTTAATGACTTATAATGCGGTTAACATGTTGCATATGTCAGTCGTTTGTTCTTTTTTTATGCTGAGTAGTACTTCAGTGTGTGGATATACCACATTTCATTTGCCCCCCCCTTTTTAAAGATTTTATTTATTTATTTGGCAGAGAGAGATCACAAGTAGGCAGAGAGGCAGGCAGAGAGAAAGAGGAGGAAGCAGGCTCCCCGCCAAGCAGAGGGCCCGTTGCGGGATTCGATCCCAGGACCCTGAGATCATGACCTGAGCCGAAGGCAGAGACTTAACCCACTGAGCCACCCAGGTGCCCTTTGTTTGCCCTTTCTTATTAGTTCATTAGTTGATGCTCCTTTGATAGATAAGGTACTATGTGAGGCTAGATGTCATGTATAAAGTTTCTAAGTTTGTGAATAAGAGTAAAGCTCATGGTACAAGATAGGGAGTTAATAAAAACTATTATTCATTATTTCACTTAATTTTCATAACCTGTTGAGTGTGTACAATTCTACCCATTTCACTGATGAGGAAACTGAGGTTCAGAAGGTTAATCTCTTGATCAAGGTTGCACTCAACCAGTAAGAAATTAGATCTGGAAATTTAGTACAAGATCTGTGTTCTTATTCCACAACTCATGCTTCTTTCATCATATTACTATTTTCCCCCAAGGATATGTGCCTCTGTAGTTATACAAGGAAGGGTAGAAGGAGAGAGTAGAGGGACAAGGAATGTGTCAGAAGTGAGCTTTCAGTGTGTAGACAAAATAGCATGGCTGCCCAAAGAAATAGAATAAAGTCAGAAATCTAGAAAAGGAAAGGTGAACTAAGTATGTATGGTACTTTTCCAAACATAGGTTACCTCTTTTGTTAATTGTCTGTTTCAATAAAGTTGCTTCTTCCAGGCAGCATTTCTTATAAGGTAATGAAATTTATGAAACATCGGGGCACCTGGCTGGCTCTGTCTGTAGAGCATGTGACTCTTGATCTCAGGGTCATGAGTTTGAGCCTCATGTTGGGTACAGAGATTACTTAAAAACAACAAAAAGAGGAAATTAATTTTTTTT
>RCUC01122710.1:0-17407 GCA_003697995.1 Taxidea taxus jeffersonii
CCCCAAGCCGGCCTCCGGGTGGCCCTGTGGGCTCACTGGTGAAGGGCTGCTGTCTGAGCCGGACGCCTGGCTCAGCTCACTCTACACCCGCAGAGCATTTCCAGGCCTTGCTTCAAGCCCCAAAGACTTTGGGGCTGGCTGGCTGGGGTGTCGTGTGTCAGACTCGGGGGCACAGTCACAGAGGCCCTCTGTCCCCACTGGCCAGACTGAAACAGGAAGGAGGTGGGAGCGTGCTGTGGCTGGTGGGCCTGGGTGCTGGAAAGTCACTGGTGCCCTTGGTGAAACCGCATCATAGAGGACTTCCCCCAGCACTTCGTGGAGAAGGTAAGTTGGAGCCCTGTCAGAAAGTGGAGGGCAAAGGGCTCCAAGCCTCTGACACTTCCAAGGGAAGGCTGGCTGGGTAGATCCAGGGAGCCAGGCCAGGGTGCCCCGGGCCCCATGGTGCGCTGTGGGGCTTCACAGGTGAACCAGCCCTCACGGGGGCCCAGAGACATGCAGGCAGGGGTCCTGGAGAAGCCCAGGTGTGGGGGGCGTAGGGCAGGCTGGGTGGCTGCTTGGGGAATGAGTGGGTCTCCAGCAGACCAGCCTCACTGGGGCAATTTAAAAGGAAAAGCTATGAATTAAGGAGTCAGTGGTTCCTTCATAATTTCACAAAGTCCTTGGGAACTACTGTGGAAATCGTTTGGGACAGTTGTGACCGGTCACTGTGGGCCCCTGGGCCCCTTTCCGCAGACACGACTGTAAGCTAGACACAGAGCATAGCCAGCGCCAGGGCGCCGGGGTCCAAGAGAGACTCGGCGCAGGCACGTGGCCCTGCGTCCACAGGGGTAGAGCCGCTGGCCCCTCCCACGCTGCAAAAGAGGGTTGGGATCTGGGGGCATGGCCGGGGTGGGCAGTGGTACCGTGGGCCAGCTGCTGACCCGACCCCAGCCCACAGCACGAGGACGGGCCCAGCGCCTCTGCAGAGCCCGGCAGCCCGGACGGACCCAAAGATGCCCACATCAGGCTTGTCCCCACCAGAGCTCGTGGCTCCATCGTGGGTGTGGGGCTTCCTGGTGGCTGTCCCCACCCATTCCTAAGCTCCAGCACACAAGAGGGGCACAGATCCTTCCCAGGAGGGAAGGCAGCTCAGGCAAACAAGGGAAACCAACCAACAGGCTGATGGGGGGCGTCTCCTCACAGTGACCATGTAATGAAAACAGGTGCCACAAAAGGGAATAATCAGAGGTTTTGGAAAAGCTCAAGAATTAAAAGCATGAGACCAAACTTAGGAACCGTGGGAAGACCCAGAGATGATGCTGAAGGGTCACTTCTGCTTCTCCAAGAGGGAAAGGAAGCTAGGTGGAGAATATAGGTCCCGAGAGGCCCACATGCTCCAGTTCCAGAAAGATCGGGGGCGGAAATCAGCCAGGAGGGTTTCCCAGAAACGAGGGCTGGGTTTCCGGCCTGAAGGTCCTCCTGCATGGCCAGCAGAGTGGATGGAAAGGACCAGGGTGTTCGCCTTTCTGAAATTCCAGCTCCCCCCACCCCTACCCAGTGGCAGTGAGAACATCCCGGATGCTCCCAGAGGGAAGGAGCAGGTTTCAGGGAAAGCACTGAGCCTCAGGAGTCTGGGCCTCACCCAGAAGGCTGGAAGGCCACGGGAAAGCGCCTGCCAGCAAGGGGGGAAGGTGTTGTCTCCCCCATGGGACCCCCACGCCTGCCTGCTCAGAGAGTGAGGCCGAGAAGAGCAGGTGTGAGGCCTGGCGCGCAAGGCCCCAGCAGCAGGGGAAGGGGGTTCTCTGCACACCTGAGATCTGGGTACTGACCCACCTGTGTCAGCTGTGGAAATCTGTGGTCATAGAGGCTCTGCTCGTGGATTTATGCAGGGCTGTGATGCAGCCGTGTGAGGACGGCGGGCAGGTGCACACGGTCCCAGGCCAACAGCGGCCCTCTGAAAATGTCTGAAACCCAGGGAAGCCTGAGAGCGACCGTCCGTGAGCCTGGGGGAGCTGGGCCGGTTCTGACAGGCTCTAAAGTCTTGCTCGCCCAGCTTTCACCCTTCGTCTCACTAATGGACATTTCGTCTAAATTACAGTCGCCCCAGCGTCCTTGTGCATCCTTGCTATTCGGCAGATCTCTCCCAACCTGGGATTTTCGGCTCCTGGGTCTCTTCCTGAGCCTGCCTCCTGCAGACGCACACAGACGGTCCTGTCCCCGCGGCCCATCGAGGGCACACGGAGCCCCTCGGAGCCGACTGTACTCACACTTCCCTGGGGCCGGTTTCTGCCATCCTCTTTTGTGTTTCCCACTCACGGCACTTTCTTTGGCTTTTCCCCCCTTCTCTCCAGTTTTCCAGTTAATAGACTGAACCTTCTTACACTAGTTTTTGAAACCTGCTTCTGTCCTTACGGGGACCGCCTGGAGAAGCCATGGCTTTCTGCAGCTCCCGGGCCCACCCGCCCTCCCAGGCCTCTGCTCTCCCGGACCCGGCGAGTCTACACTGCCTCCCGGTGGAACCCTGTGCTGCGTGGGTTCTAGTCTCTGGTCCTCGGTTGTCTGGCGGCCCTCTTGGCCGTGGGGACGGCCTGGGTGTGTTTCTCCCCTGAGAGCTTCCCCCCGGGGCGGGGAGTCTGCTAGGGTCGCGGTGGGACGTCTCTGTGGGTCTCAGCCTGGAGCGTGTCGCGCCTTCACATTTGGTGAGAATTTGGCTGGATGTAGAGCCTGGGTCCGAACCTCTTTCCTTCTACCGTCAGAGACAGGCTCCATCGTGGGCACTGCCCGAGCGGCTGCGGCCCAGGGTCTGGGCACGTGGGACGCCCGCTGCGGGCTCAGACCAGTCTCACCACCTCTGCACCCCTGCTTTTGTCCTCGGAGCTGCTCTTACCCCAAATGTCCACGCCTCTTCGCCGGCCATCCCGTTGCTGGTTCTTCTTCCACCTTCTGCCTGGGCTTCCTCCCCTGCGCCCGAGGAGGGGCTCCTCCTGCCGCCTCCCTGTGCGTGTGCAGCACACCAGACCCTGCACTGTCTTATTTCCTCGCTTACAGGTTCACACCTCCCATTGCCACTGGACTCATTCATCACATTTCTTGTTCTTATTCCGTTTTGCTGACTTAGCCTTTTCTTATCTCCTGAAATGTATTTTTTAAAATTCACACTCATCTTTCTGTTCCTATCCCCACCCCACCGCCCCCTCCGCCGTGCTGCTCCTCAGCCCCTGTCCTTGCTCCTCGGAGGAGCTGCGTGCTGGAGCAGGTGGGGCTCAAGGAGGGGAGGGAGCCCCGGCCGGCCGCTCCGCAGCCCACCCTCTCCCTGTCCCACCAGGGCTGGTGATCCCTGGGCAGCAGCAGAACACGACTTCCTCCTCCTACCATTCTCTGGCTGCCCCCGCGCCCCAGCCCCTGCCTCACCTTCCCTCTGCAGCCCCAGATAGCTTTAACGGGGCTCTCCCTGTTATCCTCCTGGGCCTGATTTGGGGGAGGAGGAGCCATAGCCGGTGGGTGCGGGCCAAGAAGCCCTGAGTCCGAGTTCGATGGGACAAACTGCCCGGAGGGAATGTGGCTGCAGGCTGGGTGCGCCCAGTGGGCTGAGCTGTGGGCTGCCCCAGGATCCTCAGGGGAGGGCTCCCAGCAGTTCCCAGGCTCACCTGGGCCTGGCATGCAGACTCCTGTGGGGCACTGTCCGGGGGGCCTGGAGGGAGGAGCAGGGAGCCGAGAGCCACACTGGTGTGGTTTCTGGACTAGTTCTCAGGACCCTAGAATACAACAAGCACAGAGACTTCCCACCTTCAGACCATGGCTCTTCTACAGAAACGCCTAGAAACCCAGCCTCCCACTGGACCTCACGAGACAAAATTGGCCCGGAGCCTGTCACCTGCTGTGGTTCCTCCACATGGTACTTGGCCGAATTAAGAGACCAGTCCCCAGAAACACAGGCTGAGAAGAGCAGACCCAAAACCCCAGCAAAGTCAGGACCAAAACTTGGGGCTGCCTGATACAGAAAGGGGGACACAGTGGGAATCCACCTGAAGGATAGGGCAGGGCTGACAGGCACAGGGGGACAGTGTATAAGTGGGGGGGGGGGCGTCCCAGCCCACTGAGAGGGGACTGGACTTGGACAGAGGGGCCTTGGGGTTGGGGCCTAACTCCCTGGTCAGGAGCAAGTGCAGGGGCTACTCCCCACCCCCAACTTGCTGAGATCGACTGGCTTCGGGAGGGGCGTCCTGTGACCCCCCTCTGTCCTGACTTCTGAAGGACGGGAGTGGGGGGAACAGGAAAATGCTGGTGTGTTTCTGGGGACTCGTGGCTGGTGACAGGCCATGGATGCTGCGACCCTCCAGAGGGTCTCCCTCCTCCTGGTCCCCAGGCTTCTGCTTTGGTGTTTCTGCTCTGAGGAATCTGTCTTTGGTTATCTTCTGTTGTACTTGCTGGACCCAGTCTTCTGAAGCCCCTTGGAGTTTCTTTGAGGGGTTCAACAGAGGCCTCAGGCCAGGAAGGCAAGTCCCCCACCGCACCTCCTTGGCCCGCTGCCAGCCTGATGATGTGCATGGGGCATCCCAGACTGACGTGAGTGCCCTGCCCACCAGCTCGTGCTGCTTTTCTTGCCCTGGCCTAAGAGGCTGTGCCCTCTGCCCATCCAGTGGCCTCCCTATGGGGTCGGAAGTGCATGGTTCCTGGCCCCATCTCTGCGGCTAGATCAGGTGTCTGGGACCTGACCAGGCTTGGCTTCTTTTTGGCTTTTAGATCATTAGGACTCTCTACCATGAACTGCCCGCCCCCGCTGCCATCTATTAACCCTCTGATGATCTACCATGAAACCTGACCTTCCACTGTGAATCCCTGACCATCTGTCACCATCTACCATGGACCCTAGACATCCCACTGTCAACCCCCAGTCACCTACCGCGAATGCTCCACTATCCACCATAAACTCCTGACCACCCCCATGAGCCCCTGAGCATCCTCAGGTGCTGAGTTGGGCTCACTGCGTCGTCCTCGTGCTTAGCGATCAGTGTGCTCACTTTGGCCCTGCTCTGTCTCCTAGGCTTAGACATCTGTGTTGCAGGTCCTGCCCCCACTGAGAAGGTCCCCAGCAGGTGATTCCAGCCAAGGTGAGGGTCCTGGGCCAGCCCCTGTTAGGGAAGCCCATAGGAAGAGCATAAAAGGGCTGGGCCACACGATGTAACTCTTGTTCACTTCGCCGTTTTAATGTATTAATCTGTGATCACTGAGAAATGGCAAGCCGCGTCATCATGTGAAGGGTGAATTTCTGGGAGAAGAGCTGGCACTTGGGAGGAACCTTGGGCCATTCTGGGTCATCCTTGGTTCACAGGGGAGCAGCTGAGCCTCTGACCTGCCACCTGGGCTCTGGAGCGCCTGGTAGGCCCCACACCCCTGACTTGTTCCATCCTGGAGCATGCTGCCCTGGGGTGTTGGGGTTTGCCCACCAGCACCCCAGGCTCTCACCCCGACTCCTTCTTAGGTAGAGGAGGCCAGCACCCTCCCAGGTCTACAGGGTTGGCCCTGGCGGCCCTCTTTCCTGACAGTGGTTTCCTGGTGGGGGGTTATCCCCAAGCCACCCCAGCCCCCAGCACCCCCCTTCCTGCTGCTCCGAAGTGGCAGGGAGTGGGGGACAAAGCAGGCTCGGGCTCTCCTGGGGGTGGAGCTGCCCACATGTGGAGAGAAGGTCCAGAACTTGTCCAGAGGCAGGCTCTAACCCAGAAGGTCTGGAGTGACCCTCAATAGCCAGACTGAGGCTGATGGTCCAGGATGTGGTCAGAAAGCAAGGCCAGACATTTTGGGGGTCAGCCGGGTGCAGCGCTCTAACAGTCAGGAGCCCCGCAGGATGGGCCTGTGTCCTCCAGATGGACTGTCGGCATCACTGACGGCATTACTTCTTGACTGTCCCTCACTGGCCTGACTTTTCATGAACTAAACTTCACACAAGACTTTTGTGCTCAGGAAGTAGATCCCAGTTCTCAAATACAGGCTTTGTTCTCACTTTAGGAAATGATTTCAACATTTCTGGTATCAAAATCCCATGTCGGGCACAGAATCTTGCATTCCAGTTGTACTCGTGATTCGTGTTAGGAGTAGGAATCGCCGGTATTGATTCTGCGCTCGCTCCATGTGGGGGAGGGGGGCGGGATTCACCCTCCCAGGTGCTCGCTGCTGTCACTCCCGATTTTCACAGGAGGAGACTGAGGCCCAGAGAGGTCACTTCACTTGCCCAAGGCCACAGAGCTGAAAGGGCAGCACGCGGTTGAAGTGTCCTTGAAGTAGCAGCACGGGATGGGAAGTAGACATCTGACACGGCAGCCTGCTCCCAGTTCTGGGCTCCACGCCCTCTGGGCCCGGAGAGACTGGGAGGGCTCCAGAGCTCTTGTTCCCACTGGTGGCCCAGGAACCCACCCACCCAGGCCCAGCACCTCCCCTACCCTGGGGTCTGCCTCAGGGAAGTGGCTCCTGGGGCAGAGAAGGCCCCGGGGACCCCAAGGGCCACGGGTTAACCAGAGCAGGGGCGTGAGGGTCTGCACCTGCCTCCGACTCTGTGGTCCTGCCACGGTCAGCCAACTGCATCTTTCCAGAACCATTTTCAAGTGCCGTTGCAGCTCTGTGGCAGAGAGTCAAGGCTGAGTTTACTATTTGTGGCTCTATAAACAGCCAGTCATGCCGCTCCCCGAGCAGGAACGGGCCTCGCACGCACACAGGCCCCACGGAGAGGCCGCGAGGGATGTGGCTCCAGCAGCTGCCCTGTGCCCGCTCGCTCGCGTGACGAGCGCCTGGCCGCCTGGGCCTTGTGTTGTGGCTCCGTAACCATGGCGACGGCTCTCGTGGGACCCCCCCATCCCTTTATTCCAGGGAGGAGCTGTGAGGGGCCCTCTAGAATTCTTGTTTCTCTGCCGTGACCTTGACAAAATGATCTTTGAAGTACTTGCTGGCTGTTTTTTCTGCCACGGGACTGGACGAGGTCAGGATATTCAAAGTTTTGCCAAGGAAGTCCTCGGTTTTCCAAACATTGCCTTTAGCCCCGCAGAGGGACTGCGGGGCCAGCTGCGTCTGGTAGGGCCCTCACCACGTCACCTGCGGTGACCCCGCTCCTTCCCTGAGCGGCAGGTGCACGTTTCGTGACTTTCAGTAACTGAACAGAGATGTGATTTTTCTTTCCCTCCATTAAAAAAAAAGTTCAGTCTTCAGTTTGGGACCAAATCCCTTTTTCCACTTGGAAAAGTGACCTCATTTTCCATGTACCATATTTTAAAAAAACACACACAACTCTTGTAGGATTAAAGAGACCCAGGGAAACAGACGTTGGCGATGCATGTTTGAAGGACGGTCCCACATGTGTAAGAGTCTCTGGCGCGATGATTCTGGCGCAGGATGTCAGTGTGATATTGAATCCATATGACGCGGCAAAGAGTGTTTTATGGTCTTTTTCCTTTTTTTTTTTTTTAATTTCTGCCTTGTGAGTTAAAATTAAGGTTGTTTTTGGTTGTGACTAATCTCATAAAGTCTTTTTTAAGAAGGCATTTTATATGCTCCAGCCTCGAGCTGTACTTTGGTCTCTGCGCTGTGACCAGCAGACTCCGTCCTGTGCGGCGGCCTCTGCTCGGGGAAGAGCCGCGCAGGGGCTGAACCGGTGCCCTCCTCCCCTCTGGCTGCGCTGCTGCGGGGTTTGCGGAGGCCGAGGACGGCGCACCCGCTGCCTGGCCAGAGTCGCCACCGCCGGCACCGTATGGCCACTGGTCTGACTGCGCCCACTTTGCGCATGTCACCTGACCTCGCAGCCCGCTGACGACTTGGGTTCACCTTGTTAGCCATTTAGCACAACTGACGCCCCTCTTCTCACAGCCCCTCCGCGGACGCCAGTGTGTCCCCACCTGCGTCTGTCCAAATCCCACGGGGGGGGGGGGCTGCACGGACATCCGTGGGTGGGGACTCCCCTCTGGGATGCTGTGTCTCCAGCAGTGAAGTGTGAGCCACATGGTGACATTGCCCTGGTTTGTCCACGTGTCTCTGTCACTGCACGGGAAGAGGATGGTACCAGCCTTTCCTCCCTGCTGCTGCTGGGAGCCCCCCATGGCACCCGTCCCCGGAGCCTCAGCCCTGCCTGTCCTGCTGAGCGCAGGGCAGGAGGGAGGCCACTGGCATGGGGACAGTGGGGGCCAGGTGCCCTCTTTCCTCTTAGCAAGGTCCCACCCCAGCAGGGCGACAGCTGGTCTAAATGTCATCACATGCCTCCATGTCTCTTTGGTCTCAGGCAGAGAAGGCAGGACTTCTTTTTTTTTTTTTTCTTTAAAGATTTTATTTATTTGTTTGACAGACAGAGATCACAAGTAGGCAGAGAGACAGAGAGAGAGAGAGGAGGAAGCAGGCTGTCCGTAGAGCAGAGAGCCCGATGCGGGGCTTGATCCCACGACCCTGGGATCATGACCCAAGCTGAAGGCAGCGGCTTTAACCCACTGAGCCACCCAGGTGCCCCAAGGCAGGACTTCTGATAAAGGATATCAACAAATCCCAAATATTTATAGGTGCCCCCGCCAAATACTGTGGGTCCGAGAACAGAGGCACCGGGCAGGGCAGGGGTTTGGGCACATTTACAACTCTCAGCTAGCCCCCCAGGGTGAGATCCGGGCGAATACCGGACTTGGCATTCACCACTCAAAGGTGTTAGGACAGGGGGACCAGACGCTTTCTCGGCAGCTGCCCAGGTATTAAATGACAGCACAGTTTGTTTGACTCCTGGAGACATTTTGCCTGACACCTATGTTGTATGAGGTCACTCTCAAACTCTTCAGAAGTACAGTGGGATTCAGGGGTGGGGGGCATTGCAAGGAGATGGACCCTTTAAATCCAGGGCCACGGCTGGAGGGCTGCGTGAGGCTGGGGTTTCTTGGCCAGAAAACTTAGCACAAACTCGGAGTCTTGTCCTGAAGCCACTGCCCTGGTGTTGGCGCCTCTACATCAGAAAATTGTCCTCAACTTTGAAACTGCCAAGTCAGGGAGGAGCCACGCCACTCAAGGGTTATCAGAAAGGGTAGTTTTGTGTCAGAAATCTTCTCCTGACAGCCTGCGAACGCCTAGCTTCTCAAGTGCCTTTTGGACTGGTTTTGAATCTTACTTCTTCCCTCTTTAGGAAGACCTTTGGCGAGAGTTTATTTTACATTTTCAGGAGTGCTGTGACTTTCCCTTTTTGAATTATACTTCAGCGGCTGAATGTGTGTCTCTGCATGAAGCTGCCCGAGGCTCTCCCGGGAACCCTGTGGGGGGCACGCAGTACCGTCTTTGGGAAGAGCAGGCAGGCTCTGGTCCGCAGGTGCATGCTTCCCACACCTCTAGCCCCAACACAGAGAACACGCACCCGAAACTACAGTTGTCTCGTACCTTGGAAGGAAGAAGGCAGAAAATCTACAACATAATTGTACTGAAACAAAGAAGGGAGCCAACAGAAAGGACAAGGTGTCCCCCAGAAGAAGACACGTTCACCATGGACAGGGCCTTGTGGCTCCGTGAGACAGAGGTCTGACCGCAGCGCCGTGGAGTCTGGCAGTTCGGGAACCGTAGGGTTCATGGTACGGGGGTCTCCGGCCCATCCTCCGGCTGTCCAGCTAGCTACATTCGGCGGGAGCACGCAGAGCAGGGGAGCCCCCCAGAACCCAGCCCTGCCCTGTGGCATCTAGAAAGGAGCCGTTTGTGCATTAGGTGGCTGGTGCTCTGAGGAGAGCCACGCCACACCGCCACGCGAGAGCAGAGCTGGGGGCTGGGGTGTGTGTGCTCCCCTTGTTCCGACAAGTGAATTTTAGAAAACCTCTAAGGAACAGAAAACACCAAGTTGGGACGCCTGGGTGGCGCAGTTGTTTAAGCAGCTACCTTCGGCTCAGGTCATGATCCCAGCATCCTGGGATCGAGTCCCACATCGGGCTCCTTGCTCGGCAGGGAGCCTGCTTCTCCCTCTGCCTCTGCCTGCCTCTCTGTCTGCCTGTGCTCACTCTCTCTCTCTTCTCTAACTAATAAATAAATAAAATCTTAAAAAAAAAAAAAAAAAAGAAAACACCAAGTTCCCCAAGCCATCGCGGAGCACAGAACGAGAGGAGAGGGTAGACGGCTAATTCTGCAAGGCCAGGAAACCCTGCACTGAAGCCTGATGACTGTGTCAGGAAAGAATGAGCCCCGGTGGCCCCGGGCGTAAGGTGTTGCTCCACATCAGCTCATCGACTCAGTAAACTGAAGGCACAAAATCACCTTGTGGCTGGTTCTCCAGCCCTGATCAGGAGGATGAACAAAAAGCAGTAGTACCAAAGGCTGACAGAGCCTCATTTACTGAAAAGCCTGTCTCTGGGGTCCCTGGGGGCTCAGTTGGTGAAGCGGTGGCCTTCAGCTTGGGTCATGGTCCCAGGGCCCTGGAATCGAGCGAGCCCCACGTCGGCCTCCCTGCTCGGCGAGGAGCCCGCTGCTCCCTCTGCCCTGCTGTGCTCTCTCGAATTCTCTCTCTCTCACAACTAATAAAGAAAATCTTCAAAAAAAAAAAAAGAAAGAAAGAAAGAAATTAAGGAAGGAAGGAAGGAAAAGAAAAGCCCGTGTTTCTCCTAGTGGTCTGGCATGAGGCCTGCTTCCTCCGCCGCACTCCTGCTTGAGCTGGGGCCTGCTTCTGGACTCCCGGCGCCAGCCATGACCTGCCTGGACCCAGGAGCACAGCGCCCTTCCGTGTGGCTCCAGGGGTGGGCCCCTCCCTCCCCGGTCTCCTGTGTTTTGTAGCTCTTGGGGCGTGTTTACCTCCCGGGCTTAGCCTCAGCTCGCCCCCTCCAAACCCGGGGCACAGAGCTGCGTCTGCTGACGGGTTCACCTGGGCACAGCGGGCATCTGCACGGTACCGAATCGGCCCCAGAAACAAAGGATGCCTTCGCATTTGTTCAAATACAATTTTGTGTCTCGAGATGTTTTAAAGTTCTCTTCCCATAGGTTTTACACATTTCTTGCTAAGTTTATTTATAAAGTACTTGGATCTTCTTTGAGATGTTTGTAAGTGAGATTTTATCTATCATCACATCCTCCAATTTGGTCATTTTTCTAATATAAAGTATATAAAGATTATTGAATATATGTATTTAACTTTATATCTTGCCTCCTTATTAAATTCTTTTTTTTTTTTTGAGTTATTTTATCATTGGCTTTCTAAGGATTTCCGGGAAAATAGTGATATCATCTGCAAACAGAGACCATTTCCCTTTTCCCACTTCTCCCGCTTCCTGTTGGTTCCTCTGGACTCCTGCAACAGCTCCCTCCCCCGTGCTCACGGAGGACAGTCGGCCTGCCTTTTCTTTAAAAGGCCACACAGTAAATATTTGCAGCCTTGCGGGCCATACGGCACAACTACTTAGCTCTGCTGTTGCGGTGCAAGAGTTGCCACAAACGATCAGTAATGGTCAGACGTGGCTGTGTTCCAGGAAGAACTTATTTACAAACTCAAGCGGCCGGCCAAATTTGGGGCCGAAGTTTGCACACACTGGAATGGGAGATCATGGGTATCTGCCTTGCTTCTTGGTCTTACTGGAAACAGAATATTTCCCTGATAAGTAAGTTGGTGCCCTAGGAATAACACACACACACACACACACACACACACACACACACACTCACACACTATCATGTTAGGAATAATATATTCTGTAGGGGATGCCTGGGTGGCTCAGTGGGTTAAGCTCCTGCCTTCGGCTCAGGTCATGATCCCCTCAGGGTCCTGGGATCGAGCCCCGCATCAGGCTCTCTGCTTCACGGGGAGCCTGCTTCCGCCTCTCCCTCTCTGCCTGCCTTTCTGCCTACTTGTGATCTGTGTCTGTCAAATAAATAAGTAAAATCTTAAAGAAAAAAAAGAATGTACCTATAATTCCCGTTTTCTTAAGTCTTTATAAAGAGTAAGTGTTGAATTTTGTGGAAAGCTTTTTTTACCATCTATGGAGATAATTATAAGGCTTTTCCCCTTAGATCTATAACTGTGGTGTATCATGCTAACGGATTTCCTAATGTTGAGTCAAACTTGCATCCCTGGAATACATCTACTTGGTCATGGGCATATTTCCTTAACGTGAAACTGGAGTCTGTGTGCTAATATTTTATTTGCATATTCTCATTAATAATGAAAGGTCTGTAATTTTATTTTTATTGTATTTTCCTTATCAGAATTAAGTGTCAATGATATAGTTCTAAAAATAATTAGAAAATTTCCCTCATTTCCTCCGCTCTTGGACAATTTATGGGCAGTGATGTGATCGGATCTTTAACACTTGGTGGAATTAGGTCTCAAAGCCGTCTGGGCCTGGTGCATTTTTGTGGGCTGGCTCGTTGGTAACGTCTTCTGTTTCTTCTACAGAAATCAATTGTTTAAGGTTCTGTCTTTCATGAGTCCCTTCTGGTAAATCACATTTTCCTAGGAAAACATGTACTTACTTAGGTTTTCACACTTATTTGTATGGAGGTCTTTCCCGACTTTCGTTTCATTTGTTCCCATCTGCCACTGCCAGGGAACTGCTCCCCGGTATTCGGCCCCTCGGTTTGCTGGGCTTGCTCCTGGGCTAAGTGTAAGGGGATGCCCAGGCCCCGCCATCAGCTGGGAGCTCGTCTCTGTGTGCTTGTTCCCACGCTAGGGTTACTCTGGCATTCATTCTCTGGTGGTTGGTGCCCCAGAGTTTGACTATTGTGCATAAGGCCACCATGAACATTCTTGTTTGCGTGTTTCTGGGAATACCCATTTCACTTGGGTAAGCACTAAGAGTGGAATTCCGCTCACAGGAGAGATGCACATTTGTTGTTATGAGGAATCACACAACAGTTTCCCAAAACGAGATTGCTGCCTTTTCTGTTCTGACCGGTGATGCTTCGTATCTTCACCAACGCTCAGTGCTGTCTGTTTTCTTGACTGTAACCATCCCAGTGTGTACGAAATGGTATCTTAATGTGATTTCCATTCTGTTTCCCTGATGACCAGTGGTGCTGACGAATTTCCATCCGTAGACAGGCCGTTCTTCCATCTCTGTAGTGAAGGGTTTGTGCCAGACTTTTGCCCATTTAAAAAAAAATTGGGTGGTTCACCTTTTTACGATTGATTTATAGACATTCTTTATATATTCTGGGTAGAGTCCTTTGTCTATATACTGTGAATACTGTTTTCTTGGTTTGTAGCTTGTCTTTTTCATTTTTAAATAGTGTCTTTTCATAAAGCCCAACTTATCAGGTTTTTCTGCAAAGACCTAGTGTTTTTGTGTCCTATCCAAATCTGCCTATCCCTAACTTAGGAGGACGATTTGTTTTCTTCTAGAAACCTTGGATTACGGGGTTTTATCTTTGGGCCTAAGCTATGTCTAGAATTAATTTTTGTGGAATTAGATAGGAGTCAGTGTTGATTTCTTCCACGCAGACAACCAGCTGTCCCAGACACAACGCCGTGTTGACCTCGTTACCACGGCTGTACACTAAGTCACAAGGACAGCATAAGTTCTAACATTTTGTTCTTCTTTAACGTGGCTGCTTTAGTAAAATGGGCCCTTTACACATATAAACTTAGAATCAGCTTGACGGTTTCTGCTGAGAGAAGAAAGCCTCCTGAGATTGGGGTGGGGACGGCATCCCATCCACAGTCTGAGTTAGGGAACCGGACTCTACCTGCGTGGGCTCTTTCAATCCAAGAACACTGCATATGTCTTGGATTATTCGGGTCCTGCATGTCTTTTATTGGATTTATTCTTAGGCATTTTAGGTTTTCTGATCTGTGACTAGAGTTTTCTTTGCGGGAAGGTTTTGGTTACAAATTCAGTTTGTTTAGGGGTGACTGGGTGGCTCAGTCAGTTAAGTGTCTAATGTCAGCTCTGGTCATGATCCCAGGGTCCTGGTTTCAAGCCCCTCGTTGAATTCTCCGCTCAGCAGGGAGTCTTCTTCTCCCTCTCCCTCTGCTCCTCCCAATTTTCATGCATCCATGCTCTCTTTCTCTCAAATAAGTAAATAAAATCTTTTTAAAAAAACAAATTCAATTTGTCTAATAGATATTGGGCTATTTGGATTTTCTAGTTGTTCCTTTTTTTTTTTTTTTTTTTGAGAGATGAGTGAGCCCACACAGAGGTGGGGGGCAGAGGGAGAGGGAGAGAGAGAGAAGAAGAATCTCAAGCAGGCTCCATGCCCAGTGCAGAGCCCGATGCAGGACTCAATCTCATGACCCTGAGATCATGACCTGAGCCAAAACCAAGAGTTGGATGCTTAACTGACTGAGCCACCCGTGTGCCCCTTCTAGTTGTTCTTGTATCACTTTTGTTAGTGTGTCTTAGAGAATTTGTCCATTTCACTTAAATTGCTTAATTTATTGAATTTCATTCTTAATATTTTCTTACTAACTTTTTAATGTCTGAAGGATCTGTAATGATTTTAAATCTCTGGTATAATTTGTTTATTTCTTGATCAAATTTGCTAGGGGTTTATCTATTTATTAATCTTTTCAAAGAACCAAATTGACCTTGTTGATGATGTTTATTATTTGGCAGTTTTAAACAGTATCATTGTAGGGTTTTTCACTTTTTTAAAATCTTTTTTCTTCCACTTATATTGGATTTAATTGGCTCTTTCCCTGAGTTTCATTAGGAGAACGCACACTTTCTCCCTTCCATAGCTCACTGGGCACCAGCTTCTCTGCTCGTGTGTGCTTGGGAATTACTAGCTCCCTGTGTTCTCATTGTGACTCATGACAAGGGCACATATGCGTGTTGTTACACACGGTCGTGTTGTTTTCCGTCCTTTAGAAGTGAGGGTATTTGGGTTTAAGTGGCTGCCATTTTCCTAGAATGTCTAGAGACCCTCCATATCAGTAATTTAAAAGCTCTTAGAAATTGATATTTATAAACCTTAACAGAAAAATTAGCACATGATATGCATGGGCAGTTTGCCAAAGAACTACAGATTAACAGTAAATGTATAAGATCTCATTAATATCCATTGCATTAATAGTCAAAGAAATGAAAATTATAATAATGGTAAAAAATTTACCACTTAACAAAATGGCAAAAATTTAAAAAGAAACAAAGAAAAAAGAAAAAGTATCCCACATGGTCCATAATTGAGGGAAATGAGTATTGGGATACATTGCTAGTAACCACAAACTTACAGAAGTTAATTTAGAGTCTCTAAATGTCTGTATTTTAAAGACACAAATTGAGATATTTATGAACTCCACTGCCAGGTGCCTCCCTCCCCTCCAGCTTCTGCACTGACCGAGTAGCGTCACCACCTCCTGCCCCGTGGAGGTGACGTGGAACCGAACGAGGTACTCCATGTAGGGCACGTGACACTCAGGAGGCCCTACACGGCGTGAACTCTCATTTTCTTTATCGTGACAATGATGATGGTGAGGAGGAGGAAGAAAAGAACAGGGGTGGATAGAGAGAGAGGTGGCTGGAGTGCTCACCGACCATGCATTCCAGTGGCTGCTCCCCTGTGCTCCCCCATGACCGGTGATTCTGGAAGCTCCTGCAGAACAGGGCTGCAAAGCTTGCTTTTCAAATAGACTTGAAGTCCGCCACAGCACAGCCATGTGCCCTAATTTTGTACACACACCCAAAAACTATGGATATAACTGAGATTTAATAATCATAAAATTACTGTGAATAACATACGGTAACAAATTTAAAATCAAGAGGAAATGGATGCACTGATGGAAAATATTTTACGAATCTATAATCTATAATGTATAATCTATACAAAATCTATACAAAATCTATAATCTATAATGTATAATCTATACAAAATCTATAATGTATAATCTATACAAAAAAATTAAAAACCCGGATACACAATAACCATTACATAAATTGATATGGTGCTAAAATCTGCCCCTTTTCACTTGCCCTCTCCCCAAAATGTGCCCAAGTTGGATGCTGTGGAAGTGAAACCACACTTTTAAAGAGAAGGTCATCCTTGCCTTAAAAATGGGAAAGAGGAAGTGGGGGTCTGACCCATTTCTGGTGATCTTCACACTAAAATATGCAGAGATGCTCATAGGCTAGGTTTTCCTTAAACATAGATGGGTGTCTCCTAAGTGAAATTTGTCAGTCCCAAGAACATATTTAAAATTATGATAAGGCTAAGCCCATAGTACACAAGAATGATTCATCATCAGAAACCTATCACCAAAGTCACCACATTAATAGACTAAAGAAATTTTATGTGATTATTTCAGTAGACGTGGCAATAGTACTTGACGGAATTCAACATTTTTTTCATGATAAAAACTCTTAGGAAAACCAGAACGTAGGCTGGAAGAAAGTGCGTGAGCAGGGCAAGTCCGCATTGGGGAAGTGAGGTTTCTCTTCTGCCCCAGATACTGATGGAGTTTCATCTCATCATGAAGATTTTTGTATTTTATAAGAGAAGGGTTTTATAGTCACTAGAAAAAGAGCAACAGTCTTGTGGCGTATAAGCCATGACCAAGATCCCCTGTCATCTGCTAACTTGGGACGTGTTGCAAAATACTCATAATTTAAAAGTGGATATTTCTGGAAGTTATGAATACGGACCTCAAAACAAGAGAAATGGTTGAAAATGCAGCAAAAATAATGCTTGCACTTTTTCATTGTGAGGATTTTGAGAATGTATGCAGGAGCCAATTCGAGTTCTTATCTCTTCTAGTCTCTCGATGGCTTTGCCCTGGTCGTGAGTGCGGAAGGCATGATATTTTATGCTTCAGCAACAATCGTGGACTATCTGGGCTTCCACCAGGTAAACACAGCTCTTCGACCTGCCATGCGGTGGGTCCCACTGTCCTACACATGCTTTCTGTCTTCCAGCCTTAAACATCTGCAAAATTGGGCTTTTCTTACCATAGAGCTTTTACCAGGTAAGGATTTTTACATCCTAGTGTTGTCTGGGGCTCGGGGTTGTGCAAGAGGTGTGACAGTGTCCAGGGTGTCACAAGTGTACAGGACAGTGAACTTTGCTGGCTGTGCCCCCAACTACGCATCTCACATTCAGATGAGGGGCTGGTGAGCACCAGGGCACCTCTGCTTGCTGCAGCATCACTGTCTGGAGCCCCAGATTTGGGGCACATTCAGGAAATAGCGTGTTCTGGAAATGTCCTTATTGATCCACAGAGAATTCATTTGGTCCATTGCCCTAGGCCTGCTCAGGCTGGATGATTCCAGACATTGAGACAGGGCTCTGGGGTTGAGACCCATCAAACACTGGGATCCTCCTCCAAGAAAAGGTGCACTAAAACCCCCCACTCATGGCCCAGGTGAGGCAAAGGAAACTTCTCTGCCGGGCCTCTGGGAAGGGAAAAAAGTTACTCATGGGAAATCCAAAGCTTGAGTTTGAAGTCCAAATCCAAAGTCACAGTCTTGCACAGTGCAGGCCCCCGAGTCCAGAGCTAGTGGTGGACAGATGAGATCGCGGGGCC
>RCUC01122712.1:0-14853 GCA_003697995.1 Taxidea taxus jeffersonii
CCCCCCAATCCCGTCTCCCCAACCCCGCTTCCTCCTCTCCACCCCCGTCTCCCCTAGCCCCGCCGCCTCCATCCTCACCCCAGCCCCCAACCCCGTTTTCCCCCGTCGGCCTCGCGCCCCGATCCCCCGACTCCAGCGAGCCTGTGTGGGGGGATGCCGTACCTTTTCTATCAGTCGCTGCATGTACCTCTGGAAGCGGCGGCGGCTGTCCCGGAGCTGCCACAGCAGCGCGTCCTCCCTGAGGAGCTGGTCCTCCATGGCTGGCCGAGACCCACACCGGACTCCAGCGGGAAGCAGACCCGCAGCACCTCCCGCGGCCCGTTCAAATAGCTACTCCCGCCCTTTCTGCCTGCCCTGCCGACTGCCTATTGGGTGGCACGGAAAGACCGGGTGCTGATTGGGCCTTTTAAACGTAACTACGCGATTCACGTCCGGCCAATCCAAGCCCGAGTTTTCCGGCCCCGCCCTGCCCCGCCCCCGCGCAGGGGCGGAAAGGAGAGGGGTGGGGTCTGCCACCGCGCCTGCGTTGGGAGGTGGGCGGTAGTAGGTCTGAAGGTGAAGTACCTGTTAAGGGCCGTGCTGCTCGAGAATCTTGTGAAATACGTGTGCATTTTCCCTTGTGCGCCCGAGATGTCTGGGTGACTTGCACGGGAGGAGGGGGGCGTCTCGCCTCGGTGTGGGGGCCGCCCTTCGGGCCCTGCGCTGTTAGGACCTCAGGGGTCCAAGAAAGATAACACCAAATTACCATTACAAAAGGAGAAGGAAAGCGAACACAGATTTAAGAAGTAGAAAAACCATAAATGTCGCAGGATCCAAGAAAATAATATATTTATTAACGTCCTGGCGCACCTTGTTCCCCTACGTATTTTTGAGTACTTACTCAGCCTCTTCACGGACACTAATTCTGTAGTATTTTCTCCAGAGAGAATGGAAAGATGATTCAGCCTCCCGTATGGCTGATACAATTTATTTCATGATTGATATTTTAGTTGTTTTATTCAGCCTCATAGCTTGGCCATACTTGTGTGCTTGTGCTGATATTACCGCAGTGTGTGACTGTAAAGGAGGAGGGGCGGTAGCTAGACATAATACTGGACAAAATCAACTCTTAAAAGACTGTTATTACAAAGATGTTACGTGATGATAAAGGAGTCCATCCATTTAGAGGACATTACATTTGTACATACGTAGGCACCCAACATAGCACCTGAACACATAAAGTAATTATTAACAGACTCGAAGGGAGAAATAGACAGCAGTACAGTAATATAGTAGGGACTTTAATATTCCACTTACATCAATGGATATGTCATTCAGACACAAATCAATAAGGAAACACTGGCCTTAAGTGGTGTGTTAGATCAGATGGATTTGGATATACGGAAACTTCCATCCAAAAGCAACAACACACATTCTTCTCAAGTGCACATGGAACATTCTCCAGGACAGATTGTATGTTAAGCCACAAAACAAGTCTTTTTTTTTTTTCCCCACAAAACAAGTCTTAGTAAATTCAAGAATATTGAAATCATCAAGCATCTCTTCTGACCACTGAAATTAGAAATCAATTATACGGAGAGCACTGTAAAATTCCATAACTTTGAGCACTGTTTGTTCTCTTAGATGGGGCTCTTCATCTCCACTCAGCCTGCACCCCAATCCTCTTGGGACATCGGGCAGAAATTAAGGGAGAAGTAGGGGGTGAGAACTTTGGGGTGCATGGAGTGTAAGTATCCAGGAAATGTATTGTGATGGGCACAGAATGTGCCACCTGGATCTCCCTTCAAGATGCCTCAGCTCCTGGGAGGGCTATCCACAGCTTCTCTCAGTTGTCAGCCTTTTCTGGGATTGCCTCTCAGTTGCAGAGGAGCCCCTCACCCATGGAGTGCAGCCTGAGGATAGCCCAAATTCACTGGCAGATCTAGATGGGACTATCAGGGCTGGGCCATTTCACTCCAGTGGAGGACAGCCCTGATGGTTCATTCCAGCTCCTGAGCTCTCCATTGAATCAGTGGAGGCAAACTGTCCCATCTTGATTCCTTCCCTCCCTTCCAAGGGCTCAACCTGAGGGGCACTTCCTAACACCCTGCACGATAACTCAGTCTTCCAGTCTGATTTCTGCAGGATCCAGCCTGTAACAAGGACCTCGCTGCAAGTGGCCACTGAACCTACACATTCAATTTCTTACTTTTTGAATTTTTGCAGATAGGTTACGTTTTCTTCCTCTCCCTCACTTGGAAGTGTTTAGAAATTTAACATGCTGTTCCCTGTTTCCACACAAGTTAGTTTCAAGCATTTAACTCATCACACTTAGAGATTTGAGACTTCAAAATTGGCCTCTCCTGGGGCTTGGTGCCCACTCCTAGGAAACCACTCCTGGATTCCAGAGTGAACCTTCCCTTACTTCACTGACTGTCCAAGAATCTGCCTTCACCCCAGGGATTCATGGGCAGCTTCAGGGGAAACAATTTCTTAATCTCAAGTTCATGTCTTCAATGGAAATTCCCAAAACACACCCACTTTGGCCAATCCCTTGTGAACCAAACAAAGCCAGTGCATTGGCTCTTGTCCTTCTGGCCAGCTGTTTCCCCAGTCCTCTCTGATGGAGTTTTACCCATCTCGTGGCCCAAAGTGGTGGCCCAGCTAAGGAAGGAGCCCTGAAAGATGTTTTTTATTTGATACCATTCTCTACAAATAATCTGTCCCTATGTAGTGGCCTAAACATGTGACCTCAGGACCCCAGAGTTGCTATGTAAACTCCTCCCACACCACTCCCTTGTAACAGGAGAGGATCACAAATCAGCTCCTTCCCTACCAGCTGAAATGGCTGTGTGCAGCACTTAGGGTCTCACAGGTTTCCATAGCAACAGAGATGAAGGCGTGCTCATACCTGTGGCAGGATCCTTTTCCACCTCTGGTTACACCTGCACAGTGCTCTCTGCTGGCCTGGCCGGAATTTTCAAGCCTCTAAGTGCTGTATAAAATTAAGGGCATATGAAATAATTCTCACTGGAATTATTTTATGCCTGCTCTCATAAAATGTGCCTCAATTTTACAAAAATTTTATATAATAAATGGGTATTTATTCTGCAGGGTTTTCATGCATATAATTCTGTGTTGGAAAGGTGCGGAAATGTCACCACCATCTGTGATTGGACAAGCACAGCTTTGGGCTGGTCCCAAAGTTGACATAGCAACTGCTATGTTACGGTGAAAACATCCATCCAAGATGAATTATCAACCACAGGCATCAAAGCCCCATCCGTTAGGCTGCCAAGAAAAGGGTTCACTCTCTTCTGTGGCTCTAGAGACTGTAGTGGCTGACAAGTTGGCTTTCCAAAAGGTGTCAGTCAAAGTTCACAAGCAGTGTTTATTCTTTGATTTAATGAGTCTAGTTTTTGAAATCTATTTTAAGTAATTAAGGATGTTGGCAAAGATTTAGCTGTAGAACCTTTAGTGAATCACTATTTGTAAAGTCCAGTCCTAGAAGGGTGGTTGAGTAAATGGTCATAGATATGCAGTGTGCTCCATTCATAAAATTTTGAGAAACTGTATGTTGGCATCTGAAATGTGTATCATTTTTTAAGTATAAAAAGCTATAGGCCTGTATTATATATCTGCATTTAAAATATACATTGTATGTTTTTAAACTTTAACTGTATGTATCAAAATGTTTCTAGTGTTATTTTTGGATTATGGCACTATAGATTATTTTTAATATTAGTTGTCCTTAGCTGCATTTTCTAGAATGAACAGGTATTCTGCAATTATGAGCATGCATGTCATAGAAAACACAGCAGATCCAATCATATGTTTTTACCTTGGCTCTACAAAATTAGAAACCACTTATCCAAAGAAGACATGCATGGCTCCAAACATTCTCAAACTGCTGTCATACAGCTGGACAACATTTTATCATAATGATACCTCACCTCCCAGCTTTTATCCAGAAATGTTTTTTTTCCCCAGGAAAAGTAGGGCTCCAGTTCTCTTCGGTGATGTTCCCGCCTCGGCTTCATGTGGTGGGAAATTGCTTTTTGTTCTTCACCTTAGGCTTTTTGCAATACAAATACTCTTTTAGGGTCATGATTAATGTGTTTTAATGGACTATCCATTTTAAAAATCAATGAAAGGAATTTATATTAAAAATAGAAGGCAATTAGATTGATTTGGATGACCTATTTTTAATCAACCTCATTATTTATGGATCTGAAAACTCTGAGGACATGTTTCTCTGAAGCATTCAAGGATCAGCTCTTCTGTTATTATGTGTGAATAGTCTTAAAACAGGACGCACCAGGTTAATTGATAATTTGCTAGATACTTAAAAAAATTACTTACCTTAGAAGTGTTCCAGGGTTCTTTCTCTTCTTTGACAAGTCATTGCAATTTTGTCTTTTCTCCCAGGGTCAACTGCGGTCACTCTGGCACAGAAGACACTGGTTTGGTTTTTGCAAAGCTTTGGTTCATCCAGTCCTTACTTAAAGTTAACTTTTATATTCATAGTGTTAGGTCTTCTCATAACTATCTTTATCTTTTTATATTCAACTACCATCACCATTCTTTTAAGATTATTTCTTGCAGAAGGTAAGAATTATTTCTGTGTCTCTCTCATTTATCACAATGATTTCTTAACATTGTGGTAAAATGCACAGAATATAGGCTTTTTAGGAAATCTCACCTGTTTTCTCATCTTCATATCTTGAATGTCTTGCTTAATATCCCAGGTTTTTTTTTTTTTCTGTTGCTGAGTGGGATGTGTATTTTAGAACTCTTTATGATTTTTCTTAATTCCACCATTTTGGAAATATTTGACAAAAATAGTGATAACTCTCATTTCAATACCTATTCCTTTCCATGGTCCGTGAGTAGTGTTGTTGTTGTTGTTGTTGTTTTTTACCTCACATTGAATTTATTATGAAAATATTATGTCCTTCATTTGCAGTCATTCCTCTGAAATTCATGGTATAATCTGCTAGTGTTCAGAAGAGGAAAAACTACAGAAACCAATGTCTCCTTTCTCTGGAACATTCGTTAGTTGTTTGTAGTGAGTGTCCTTGAGCCTCAACGTCCATTCCTGAAGGAACTGTGATCTCCTCATGTTCTGAAGATGTCGACACAAAAAGAGCAAACCTTTTAGAATATCTAAAAGTAGGAAAGAGTTTTATTTGTGGCCAAGTTAGGACAGCTGCCCAGGAACACACTCTTCATAGAAGAAAGTGCTCCAGAGAATGAACAGTTTTTACAGGATTATATACTTTTTACCTCTTGTAAAATCTCAAAAGATTATAGATTAACACATAGGCAGGAATCTAGTTTCATTGGCAAGGAATGCAAGGAGTGTAGGAGCATTGATCCATATCTTAAGCACAAGAGGGTTTTTCTAAGGCTACTTGTTCACAAAGCAGATGAACTACACATGTTTGGCGAACCATAACCCAGTCCTTTGGTTTGAACAAAGTTTATATATAGTCATGTTGACTTGGAAAGAAATTTAAAATGACTTCCCTTGTATATCAGAAATTTAGAGAGTTTTTCTGCCATCATTATTTGAAAAATCTTAGTTTTGGTTAAGTGTGATTTATATATAGTAGCATTTATTGATTCCGTGTAGGGTCTATGAGTTTCAACAAATGCATTATCTTGTAATAACCCCCATGATCAAGATACAGGAGAGTTTCATCCATCTCCCAATATCCCTTGTGCTTTTCTTGTCAAGCCCTCACCCACCCCCAGGCCACCACCTTAGAGTTATTGATTTCAAGTATAATTCTCTTATGGTCAGAGAATCACACTTTGTGTGATTTCAGTTCTTTTAAATTTGTTGAGGATTTTTTATGGTCTGAAATATGGTCAATCTTGGTGATTGCACACTTGAAAAGAATATATATTCAGTAAGTCAAGTGTGATTGTATTAGGCAGGTCTTCCATACACTTACGGATTTTCTGTCTATTTGTTTTATCAGTTATGGAGAGAAGAGTTTTGAATTTTTCAACTAAAATTGTGGATCTGTTTATTTCCTCACTCAGTACTATCAGTTTTCACTACATGCATTTTGAAACTCTGCCGCTCCCTACATTTAAGACAGTGATTGTGAATTGATTACTTTACCATTTTATAATGTCCCTCTTTACTTGTGGCACATTCTTGTCCTGAAGTCTAACTTGTCCGTTACTAATATAAATAACCATACCACCTTAGGTTTGATTAGCATTTGGTATATCCTTTTCCATTCATTTTAATTTATTTATGCTTTTATGTTTAAGACAGATTTCTTATAGACAGCTTGTAGTAGGTTGTTGGATTGAAAAATTCTATCTGGTATCTCTGCTTATTACTTAGTTAGTTTAGATCATTTACATTTAGCATAATTATTGATATGGTTGAAATGCAATCTACCTTCTTCCTGGTGGTTTTCTCTTGTCCCATCTTTTTTTGTTGTTGTTCTCTTTTCCTCTATCTAGCTCTAGATTATTTTCTATGATTCCATTTTATCTTTAGCTATTGGCTTAAACATTTTTAAATGGTTGTCCTACAGTTTACAACATATTTTTTTTATTTCTCCCAGTCTACCTTCAAATGATAACATATCACTTCAAATATAGCATAAGAACCTTAAAACGGTATACTTCCAATTCCTCCGTTCCATCCTTTGTGCTATTACCATCATGCATTTTACTTTTACATATTATAAACCCTATAACACATTGTTTCTATTTTTGCCTTAGACAGTTGATTATTTTTTAAAGCAAATGAGAATATGGAATTTTTTATTTGTACTCTCATTTTTACCATTTCTGGAGATATTCATTTTTTAAAAAAATCTGTTATCATTGTCCTTCTCTCTAAAGAATTTCCCTTAACATTTCTTATAATGTAACTGCTGGGAATAACATTTCTTGGCTTTAACAAGTATATATTTTTTTCTTGGCTTTTTTTTTTTTTTTTTTTTTTTTAAATTTTTTTTTTTTTTTTTTTGTCTGAAAAGCTGTTCATTTGGTCTTCAGCATGAAAGATAATTTTGATGGGGTCTGCAGCATAGTGTAGCAGGTGTGTGGGATTCTGGGCCGGTCTGCCTGGTTCAGAGCCTGCCTCTGTGTTTTCCTAGTTGTGTGAACTTGGGAAAGTACCCTTTTTGTGCCTCTGCTTTCTCATCTGTGGATAGGAAAAGCACGTTCTTCATGTGGTCTTTAACAGATGCTGGAATGGCACAATATGCATGTATCAGTCTTTGTCTAACTGACTTGTTATGGTTGAGTAAATGGTTCTCAACTTTGATCTCTAACTATTGAAAAAAACAGAGCTCTGCATTTCCTTGTGCCTGCATGCCACAGATCGAGAAGTGTGTGAAAGTGAGCAGAGTTAATTCAGAGATAATAAATCGGTAATTGCATGTAATATTTGATAGACTGCCAAACTGCTGACTTCGGGGTCTACCAGTCGACAGTCTGATAAGAAATGTCTTCCTCAGTGTCCTGTGTTACAGGGTCTTTGAACTTTGCTCCTCCAATCTACTAATCTAGATAAACTCTTAGCTCATGTTAGTTTTCCTTATTATGTTGAGCATATTTTTATAGGTTTAATGGTCACTGTTTTTTTCTTTTTTCTTTTTCTGTAAACTGTCCTTTATTTGGTTCTTTGCCCATCTTTGCTCAAGGATGGCCCTGATTGAATGACTCTTTGAAAGGGTAGTATAAGGGGATGGGGAGGTGGGCCCTGGGGCAATCCACTTCCTATCAATTAATAATAACAATGACCCTGTTCATGGAGCAGACTGTGCTAAACAGCTTGCACGGTGTCTTTCAATCATCTCAGCAAAGGAGGGGGACAACCCATGTTGAAGTCCCAATTCTTCAGCCTGTGACTAAGGCCACCTTGGGTGATTTATCTGAGTCTCAGTTCTGTCATCTGGAAGATGGGAATAATTTTTACTTCATAGAGTTATGGAGATTCAGTCAGACAAGCTATGGGAAAGCACCTGATTCAGTGCTTGACTTGAACTGTGATAGCCACTAAGGAATGTAGTTTGCTGATTTGCAGGCATGGGGCTGGGGAACAGGCAGAAGAGAGGGACTGCTTCTAAGTTTCCTTGCAATGCCCTGAGGGTCAGTGACAGGAGCCTGTGGATCCAACGTGTGTAGTTAAAATGGAATCTGGGTGGAGGCGCCATTTTCCAATTAGCATCCCAAATCTCAGGTCTGGAAAGAGCTGCCAGCTTATTTCAGAGAATAGCTCTTGGATCTAGCTTTAAAGTTTTAAACAGCCAGATGGGAACCAAATAAGTATTAGCACAAGTATAAAGACAGAGGTTTCTAAATGGCTCCAGAGCAGTGGCTTTAGCTAAAATACTTTCCCTTCTCCCCTTCTTGGAGGGCAGCGCTTTTACATTTTTCAGGTATCTGCTTTGTGCTTGCTTTCTTGGCTTTTACAGGATACCTACCCCATTGTGGATGGAGCCTAATGGACCATTTTGCCTCAGAAAGGTCTGAGAATATCACACTTCTTTGCCACAAACTTGAATGGCTATGAGCAGAGAGTGTTGCCTTTCAAGCTGTGGCTTTCCTCCTTACCGGAGCGTGAGGCTTGTACTAACCTTTCTGATGGCTTTGAGGACCATGGCAAGGAAATTTCTAAGCCGTGGTGTTTCCTTGGGTTGCATTTCCTCTAGCAGCTCATCTGATGGAATGATGAGGTTCAGCTCTGCTCCATTTGTTGGGGATTATTACATCCATCTTGGTGTGTACATGTTCTTTTACTGAATACAAGTCTCAGGAAGGGGAGAATGTCCATTAATGTCACAGAGAGGGTCAAGTGATGTGAGGCTAAGACCCTGGAGCTGGACTCTTGCATCCCGTTGCTGGGAAGAGCAGGTGACATGAGACCCGATCTTATCATTCATGGAAGTCAAGAAGGCAGGCGTGACTTTGTCAGACCACCTGAAAAAGCCTTCATTGTTACTCACCTGCACCAATTCTACTTACAATTCCTCTCTATAGGGAAACCTGGATGCCAATATTTGGGAACACAGTTGTCACACATCCACAGCTGTATGTTATATTGATAGGGAAGCCTGAATAAATGGTCTTTTCTTCTTCCTGCCTATTGGAGGGGTCAGAATCCAGAACAGTGGACAGCACCACAAATAAATGATAACAGTGACAGTAATGATGACAATAAGTATACCTTTTCTTGTTGCTAAATCTCTTTTTTCATGTGAGATTTAGCATTACAGAGGACTGCATAAAACATCCATGTATAGGAGAAAGAACACTCGTAAAGCAAACACCACTGGAATCCCACAAAGATCAAGTTATGAGACATTGCTAGCCCCCCAGAAACTCGCCGTGTGCCCCATCCCACTTAGGCGACCTCTGTTCTGACATTGTGATGAGAGCACCCTTATCTCCTACAGTTTTGCAGACTGTGAATGTACCCCTAAACAATAGATTCTTTTGGACTGTTTCTGAGCTGAAAACGAGCAGTATGGTTTCCTTTGTAATGTGCTGTCCTATTGGGTTGGGAGGAGGACTTTGAGATGGAGTCTGAGGAAGGAGGTTTATTTGGGGTACTCAAGATTGACCCCTGTGGGAGAGAGGGGATGGAAATGGGGTGGACAGAGGGATATGTTGGCTGCCCCATGGTGGTTCTGATGCTAGATGGGTCTCTGGATTGCCCCAAGTTGGACTAAGAGGGCCAGGCCTTTTAAAATCGATCAGTTGTTGGATCTGGACCCACCCCCAGGAAGAAGCACAACCCTAGGCTAGGAGGCCACTATCTACAGTTGAGGTGAGCCCAGAAAAGGCTATAGCTAAAGCTATCTACACACCAAGGAACTCAAGTGACGACTTCTCCATCAGCCAGGAAGATGCTGCTTAGGGTTACCATACTTTCAAGGGCCACATAAATGTTCTAATTTCTTTTAAAATCAGAAGAAAAAATAGATATAACCCAGCTTGGATTATATTAGTCTTTATACCCATGCAGTCATAAAAATATAAATTTTAATATAGATGCATATATTTTTTTTAATGGGGGAAGAGGCCCATGAAGCACCATTACCTAGGACACATGAAAATCATAATGCTGCCTTCTTGGGTCCTGTGTTACAGGGGTCTGCATGGTACAGCACAGCATCCCTACAGTCAGTGAGTGCGCCATTTGCTTTTGGCACCAGAGAATTCCTTTTATTTTATGAAGACATTTCCTCACTGCCCCACTCCCCAATTTCACTGAACATTTTGATCTTTACTTTTATCAACATTTTGATCTTTAATTTTATCAACTGCCATTTTGGTGTCTATCAATACGATTGTGTGAGTTTTCACCTTCACTAACCTAGTATTGTGAATTGTCTTTATTAATTTCCCAATGCTAAGCAATCCCAGAATATACCCAACTTGGTCAAAGAGCTTTGTTCCATCTCCTGCTGCTGGACTTTATTTTTATCCATCATTGTAAGCAAGCATATTCCATAATTTTCTTTCTTTGTCCTGTCCTATTTAGGTTTTTGTTGTCCTAGCAACTGCTTGTTTGGTTGAGTAGATCAGGAACCTTTCCATATTTTGTGTGTGTGTGTGTGTGTGTGTGTGTGTGTGTGTGTGTGTGTGTTGAAAAAGTGTAAATGACATGAGGATTATTTATTTAGCAAAATTGGTAGAGCTTTATGATAAAGCTCTGTGAAATTTGAGACACACTTAGCGTGCAATAAATGTCTCCTGCATTAAACTTCTTTTAATTTATAAATCCAAACGGTGCTTCATGGAAAACTTGTTTTGCAAGATCTTAAAAAAAAATTTCCTGGTTGAAAACACTGGTTAAAGCTAAGTTAAACCACTTTCTTTGCAAGATTCTCAGAGCATTTGTACTCTAATTACATCTTTATGGGGAACAACGTCTTTCTTGTTTCTCAAAATTGTAAGACCCTCATGCCACGCAGAACACAATCTAAAGAATACTAAAATATGTACATTTTTCATCTCTTCCCTAGAAATTTTAGGTTTTACTTCTCGTTGTTGTCAACATGCCATTTCAAATTTTTTTGGTGGACTAGAAACAATATAGCAAGACTTATTAGAAGTGTGTGAAAAATAATCACACACAGATCCTTTATGATTCCCATGAGAGCTTGAGGTAATTTTCCATGGATGAAGTAGTTTTTATACATAAATATTGGAATACCCATTTTGGCTGCTGAGCAATCACTTCTACCTGGGTTCTTGGCTACATTCTAGATCCGAGCTGTCCAGTGCTCTTGCATTCAGCCACATGGCTATTAGAATTAAAATTGATATTTAAATTTCAGTGACTCACACTAGTCACATTTCAAGCACCCAGCAGCCAAATGTGGCCTGGCTACTGGCTACCATATCGGACAGAGCAGATAGGGGCCTATCCATCACCATTAACTTCTGCTGGGCAGGCTGTTACAGATGATTGATCATGGCAGATAACTGATGAGTCTGTATTTTAAACCAGGACTCATAACTTAATTTGGAAGGGTATCTACTGTTGGTCTTATGTGGTAACTAATATTTTAGTCTCACTAAGAGTTTTCAGAAAAGATTCAGAAATCTTTTCTGAAATAAAGTCTCCAAGTAGAAGTAGGCAGATTTGTTTACCCAATAAGGGAGGACCTGCTTTCATTTTCGTAACAATGTTTGCTGTGAAAGATTTCAGACTCAGTAAGAATTTACTTTCTAAATGCCTTAAAGATTAATTTCATCTCCCCATGAGACTGTCAGTGCTACAGACAAGGACCACATTTTCCTGCCTATGGTACTAATCCCAGGGCTGAGCATGTAATATAAATGTGTTACCCTAAAGATTAATTTTCAGGATGATGAAGTTCACAAAGCCAAGTCATTTCATTTGAGCTGGAGATTACTTCTCTGAACAGAACTTCAAATGATACTTTAGTTGATGAATGTATTGATGGGAGCTCTGTTAATGTGCTTTGCCCCAAGTCATCATGCAGATATGGTATAGCCCATTGCTTTAGTGATAAAAATCCAAAATCCATAGTACCATCCACAAGACACAGTGAGTATGATCTAGATCTGCCTACATATGGAGCCTCATCTTGCAAGATTCTCTTCTAGAGTACTCCAGCTATACTGGCCATCTTCCAGGTCCTTGAATGTCTGGCTTCTCCCTCTGCTTCTAGTGGATGAACTCAGCAACCCTTCTTTCAGAATGAATTGTTATTCTGGTGGGGGCTGTCAATCATATGGCCTCACTTCTGCTGCAGAGGTGAGGGTGTGACCTAGGATGGGGCAGGGACATTCCTTTATGGAAAGATGCTGGGAGAGAAGCCTTCTTCCTTTTAGAGTTGCCAGCCTCCAAAGCTGTCTGTGGCTCACATGTGCCCAGGCTTTGCCCTCTGGCATCCAGGAATCTGTGTGCAATAGGGGAGAATCAGGGCATCTCTCAGAGAAGCAAAACTGAGGGACAAAAGAGGTGAGTGGGGGACAGAAGGGCTTCTTAAGCCAAGCACAGAAAAATATTAACAGTATAAAGAAGTGGATACATTTGACTACATTAAACTTAAGATAAATCAAAAGATACCATAAAGTAAAGAAACAGAGTGGGAGAAGGTATTTACAACTAAAACAAAAGCATATACAGTAACATAATAATATACAGTGTATTTATTCCAGATCAATATGAATCAATCAACAAGACAGGAAACACAATAGAAACATGGATAAAATATTGGAACATGCCCTTCTCAACAGCAGAACTCTCAATGGCTGATAAACACATGACAAAGCACTCTGCATCATTCCCAGGAAAATACACAGTAAAACATCAATAAGATACCAGTATGCACTATTGGGTTGGTAAGGATTTAGAAAGTCTGGTTATAATACCAAGAGTTGGCAAGGATATGTTGCAACTGGAGTTTGAACACCCTGTTGATAAAAATGAAAAATTAGGTCAGCTACTTAGGAAAACACTTGGACATTATCTATACACTTTGAACAACAATTCTATGCCTAAGGAGGTTTATATATCCATAGGGATATCCAGAAAGGTTTACATATCCTTAGAGAAGCGTGTGAACACGTGTAGAAAGAAACACAGGTGAGAATATTAGTAGCAGCCCCAGACTGGAATCATACTGCATCAGTTTGCTTGGGCTGCCATAACAAAGGACCACAGAGTGGGTAGCTAAAAGAACAGAAAATTTTTTGTCACAGCTCTGGAGGCTGGAAGTCTGAAACCAAGGTGTTGGCGGGATTGTTTTCTTTGAAGCCCCTCTCCTTGGATTATAGATGGCTGTGTTCTCCCTCTGTCCTCACAGGGTCGTGTGTGTGTCCTAATCTCCTCTTCCTAACTGGATTAGGACCCACCCTAATGATCTCATTTCAAGGTAATTACGTCTTTAAAGAACTTATCTCCAAATATAGTCACCTTCTGAGGTACTGGCAGTTAGGACTACAAGATTTGGATTTGGGTGCGGGTGGGAGGGGTGGGGGGGGGAGACACACAATTCATTTCATAACCAAAACCAAAACCAAAACCAAATTTCAATCAACAGTAGATGTGTGGCATATTCATACCGTGGAAACCTATTGCAGGGCAAACAGCTGAACTGTTCATAATGAAAAACAGATGAATTTTTACAAAAACAGTGTTGAGCCAAAGGATTTTACAAAACAGTATTTTTTGAATTTTATAAAATTCAAAATTCATAAAACAGTATTGAGCCAAAGAAGCTGTGTTGCTCACTGATGTGTCACTTTTGTAGTGGAGGGGTCCATGCCTCAGCCACTGGGAGTGCCACTGGCAGATGCCCCCAGCAGCAGCTCCTCCAGGGGTCACCTCAGTTACAGAAAGCTGCCTTGCCCAAGGCCACACCCAGCCAGGGCGGCCCACACCCGTGACTGATCACTGTGGCCATTTTGGCCCAATTTGAGTCGACTGCAAGGGTCAGCCAAGGCTGTTGTTGGACCTGAGTTGTGGCTCAACCCGTTGTCCCCTTCTTGCTTCTGCCCCAATCTTCCCTTGCACAGATATTGGTTCCAAGGAGAGTCTTTAATAAATATTCTGTGTTCTAAACTCTGTCTCCAAATCTGCCTCCTGGGGAACCCAATTTGAAATAGTTATTTCCAAGGGTGGTTGTAGAAAGAAGATTGTATTAGTTTCCTAGGGCTTCCCTGACAAATGACCAGGAACGGGTGGGGGAGGGGCGCGCTTAAAACGACAATCTGGATATTAGAACTCTAAATTAATTTGTCAGCAGGGTTGGCTCCTTCTCTAGGCTCTGGGGCAGCGTCTGGTGGCTGCTGATAATCTTTGGTGTTCTTAGCTTGTAGATGCCCGGCTTGGGTCTAGTCTCTGTCTCCATCCTCATTTCACCCTCTCCTCTGTCTTCGTGCTTTCTCTGATAAAGACACATGTCATTGGATCTAGGGTCCACTCTAATCCAGGATGATCTCATTTCAAGATCTTCATCTTTTTTTAAAATAATTTTTAAAAATATTGTTATAAACATATAATGTATTATTAGCCCCAGGGGTACAGGTCTGTGAATCGCCAGGTTTACACACTTCACAGCACTCACCATAGCACATACCCTCCCCAATATCTATAACCCAGCCACCCTCTCCCTACTCCCCTCCCCCCGGGTAACCCTCAGTTTGTTTTGTGAGATTAAGAGTCTCTTATGGTTTGTCTCCCTCTGGACCCCATCTTGTTTCATTTATTCCTTTCTTACCCCCCAACCCCCCAATGTTGCCTCTCAACTTCCTCATATCAGGGAGATCATATGATAGGTTGTCTTTCTCTGATTGACTTATTTCGCTTAGCATAATACTCTCTAGTTCCATCCACATCGTCACAAATGGCAA
>RCUC01122713.1:0-15405 GCA_003697995.1 Taxidea taxus jeffersonii
GACAGGAGGGACTGGAGCAAAGCAGAGGCAGAAGGAGCAGCCTCACAGGCATAGCAGGCCACAGCCCTGACCCAGCCAGAGCCCCACAGGCAAGGGCCCTGGGAGGGATCTGGGGCCTGCGAGAAGGGGGTGGGGAGGCCTCGGTGGCATGGGGCTGGGGTCTGTGCCCATGGGGCACGTTCTAGTCTCTGTGGGCCCACCCTCACTCCTGGGGCCTGTGCTGTCAGCGTCACCCATGCACGAGGACCGCAGATACCAGGTTTCTGCCAGTTCCCTGTGTTAAACCCAGTCTGGAGGGAATGGTTGCTGCACCGGGGTCTCTGGCTTGTGCTGTTTACCTGCCTCTGCCATTCTGGCCCTTCGCATGGCACAGATACGCTCAGGGAAGAAAGGAGCAGTCAGGTGATCAGTGTGAGGTCACCGGGCCAGGAAGCGACCGAGCCAGGCCAGGGCCCTGCTCTGGCTGGCTCTGAAAGCTGTGCTATCACGGGGCACAGGCTTTCTTCTGCAGATGGGGACAGCAGGGTCCCCAAGCTCCAGAGTCCTGGTCAGGCCGGGGTCCCTGGCTCCACGGGGTTCAGCCTCCATCGAGTGTCACTGGCAGCATCGTCCACTCTGCCCCTGCCCTCCCGAGGGTCTGGCCGGAGGTCGGTGGGTGATGTCACATGTAGCATCTGGCAAGGGGCTGCCTGTCCCGGGTTTCCCCGCACAGAACTCCCGCCAGCTCACCCTCCCTCTCCTTGGCCTGCCTTCGGATGTCCAGGTGCTGACGATGGGGGTCCAGTTCCCAGTGCCTGGCTCATCCCTGGGCAGGAATCCTGTGTCTCTGCTGGCTGTGGTCCTCAGCCGGCAAGTTAGGCCACACGTGTTTGTCATGTCACCTTCCCCTGGCTCCTTACTTCCACCACAGGCGAGCCCTCAGCTCCCCCTGGAACCTGACCCTGAGCCATCCTTGCACCACCTCCCTCATCCTTCCACACAGTGGCCCCAATAACCTAGATCAATCCATTCTGCCAGTCCCCAGCAGGACTGCCCTCAGCAGCTCCCCAGTGCTGAATGACCTTGTCCTCTCTGCCCCTTCCCACCCCATAGGGCCACCTCACCCTCCGTGCTCCTGCCCACCCAGCTTCTCCCTGCCACAGGGCCCTTGAACGTGTTGTGCATGCAGCCTCAGACACCCATTCCCTCACCTTCATGGAACCACATCCTCATTTGTCTAGGCCTAGATGTCCTACCACCCCCAAGCTGCCTTCCCTGACCACTATGCCCAGGCAATCACTTCCTCAGCCCCATGCGCCCACCCAGGGTCTCTACAGACCCTCTCCTCACCAGTGGGACCAGGTTTCTCTGCCGTATCTCTGTCTCACCAGCTCTGACCCTCACCGGGCCCGCTCCAGTACCTGGCACACAGTAGGGACTGTGGAGTGAATGGATCCATCTGTGCGACGGGTGAATCCCCTATGACCCTCCGACCCTCCTTGCCTGCCCCCTAGGGAAGAGGGCTTACTACCCTTCCAGGAGTTCCGAGGAGCCCTGTCTCCACAGGCGGCCAGGAGACTGGCTGGGTAAACATGGAGACGAATGTGCTCAGCGTGTCTGTAGGGAGAGGAGGCTCCCTTGTTCCCCTAAGTAGAGCCCCGTGACCCACAAAGCCTCCCTTCCCCCAACTGCAGACACATAGGTCTCCGCACACACAATTAATTCAGAACTTAGAGCCCCAGGGCAGTTCACAACTGGTGTTCAATAATCTGCCTGGATTGTGCAAGCCCAGAGCAGGTTCTGACGGCATCTCTCCCTGTTTTATTTATTTAAGAGCTTTGCTCGGTGTTTGAGTTCTAATCCCCTTCATGGCTTCCTGCGCATGTCTTGGAATTCAGCCATGGGGACCAGGCAGTGTGACGCTTTCCGTCCTTCTCCACTTGCCCACATGCTGGACGGCAGAGCCAGGAGCCCCATCAGAGGGGGGAGTGGAGACTGGGGTGCTGAGCAGCTGGATTCTCTGACCGGGGTGGGGCCCAGGGAGCACCCCAACCCTCTGTCTCCTGATGTCAGCCTGTCAGGGCGGCCGGGGTCCCACAGTGACCCATGGGGTCTGCCTGCTCAGGCTTCTCCCCGGGCCCTGCACCTCCACACAGCAGTCCAAGGGGAGTGTCATAAGACTTGGATCTCCCTGCTCAAAGCCCAGCCATGGCTCCCACTGCCTTCAAGACCAAGCAGGCACAAACTTCTGACACCACCTGGCCTCCCCTTCCTACCCGGCTTCATCCCTGTTAGCAGGTCCCTATGAAATCCCCACTCCTGCCTCATGAGGGACGGATAACTATGTGCAGAACCTCACTGAAAGAGATGCCACCTCCAGAAGGGGAGAGGGCTTCCTAGAGGAGGTGGCATATAGACAGCTATTTAGAGGTGGGTACAAAGAGCACCTGTGCAGAGAAGGATGGCAGGAAATGCTGTGAGGGTGACCCATCGTCAGGAGGCGAAGAGCCACCAAAGGTTTATGGGTAACATGTGTGCAGAATACAGACGGGGCCCCCACTGGGTGGGGAGAGCTGATGAGACCTGAGGATGTCTGACGGGGACTGATTGGGGGGCTGATCAGGTATGGGGGGCACCCTGGGGTCTGTGGCAAGCGACTGGCTGGTGAGCGATCACATCCACGTGTCCGTGGCAGGCACCTGGTTAAGTGGGTGGCATGTCCTGCCCTAGGATCTGAGTATCACCTCCTCCCAGGCCTTGCTTTGAGGAAGAAAAGCCGTCAGGTTTACCAAGGTCAAGGGTGAGACACCAGGCTTGTACTTCGGGCCGTCAAAGCCTTACACATGCATTGTTTAGGTCTTGTTGTCATGGCCCTCTATAAGAAAAAGCTCAGCTGGGGCCGGGACCTACTCCAGGTGGGGAGGGACAGCTCTGCCCGAGCCCAGGCCCCCTGAGTCTCCATCTGCGGCTCTGTACATTGGGCCGACCTCCAGCACCTTGAGGAAGTGGCTATCCTGTTTGATTTTGATAACGGTGTTAGATAAACTGGTAAGAAAGAGAATAAAGTCACAGACCTGTTGTCCTCAGTGCAGTGAAGATGTGGCTGGGATGTACATGTATGTGCCCTAAACCGAACACCATGTCTAGTGTGAGAAGGAGCCAAAGAACCCTTGGAGTTATGCAATGCACAGCATGCCCAACTGTATGCTTTAGCCCCTGTAGTGCATGGTAGGTAGAGCCGGAACTGAGACTCAGTTCTGTTCTCACGTCCAAGTTATCAGCGGCGAGTCCCAGCTAAGAGTCCCATCTTTCAAGTCTCCTAAGCTCTCTGCACCTCAAATTCATCTGTGAAATGGGACCTTTCTGACTGGGTCACTGGACAATCAGTGAGGTGAGGTATTAAAGCTAACAGACTTGAGTATGAATTGACCTCAATACCGATGAGTGGGTGCTTCTGACATAAATGAAATTTGTGCAAGAGGAGAGGTAGTAGAGGAAGGAACGTGCTGGAAGGCAGTGTTTGTGGAAGGGCTGTCCTGTGTCCAAGGGAGTTCCACAGACCTTGTTCAGTGCATGACCCAGCCAGGGAGCCCAGTGGAGTCAGCCGCTGGACCAGTCAGGGCAGGGAGGGTTTCTTGTCAGAGGAGAGCCACGGGCTGACCCCACCTTGGCTTCCAGGTTACCCAGAGTCCTGGGTACCCTTTCGATAAAGGTCAGATAAGTTTGGGACTTTGCCAGGGACTGGCAGAGCCCCTCCAATGCGGCTGGCACATTAGAAGAGCCAGACTGACCCCAAGTCGAAGTCTGGCCAAGCTGGGCGCCCCAGGCAGGACAACCCATCACTGGCTAAGGAGGACCAGCCCGGAGCAGAGGAGGCACCTGGGGTCTGCATCAAGGGACCTGTCTCTGGGCCTTGAGGGGTAGGTCTCCTGGTCTGTGATATGGGCAAAGATCCTGCCTCGCATAAGGGCTTTGAGACTTCACTGGTCTCATAAATGCCTGGAGCTCCCTGTATGCGGCTGCTGGGCGGGACCCATGCCAGTGGAGTGCTGCATCCAAGGGCAGGAGCCTGGGGCCGAGGGCCACAGACAGCAGCACCTTGCCCCCTGGGAGCCACAGTGGGATCTGAGACCCCTGTTCCTGGCTGGGTGGGGAGACTGTCGCCTCGGGACAAGCAAGTTTTCAAGAGCAAGAAAAACACAGGGAACTGTTCTGGGAACTAGTTAGACCCGGGAGGAAGCTCCTGGGGCTTCAAAGCCTGCCCCTGGTGGGTGAGTGGGGCCAGTGCGGGGGGGGGAGCCATGGAGGGGACCCTGAGATGGTGCATTTGTCCCCACAGAGCCTTCATGCACCCCTTGCTCATTCATGTGTTCTCTCGCTGCTCCCTGCTCAGTGCTATGGAATGGGGGCATCCAGGCCATGGGGACCGTCAGAGGGACAAGCCTTGGGAGGGGTCACGAGGGGCTGTGAGACCCAGAGGGGTGAGACCAGTCACTGAGCCTGCCAAGTCGGGGAAGTCTCCCCAGACAAGGTGTGCTGGCCCCGGCTTGAAGGATGAGGGAAGGAGCATTCCTGATAGAGGGAACTGGAATTGGGGGTCTGGGGGAGAGGGGCAGCAGGTGAGGCTACAGATGCAGATGGAACCCAGACGCCTGGGTCCCTCAATACACTGATAAGATGTCATCATCTGGTCTGCAGGCTGTTTAGCATTATGGACAGATGGGCACAGGTGGGGTTTTGCAGTCATCTGCAGACAGTCCTCCCATCCTAGTTCATAGCTAACCACTGGGTTAGACAGGTGGGGGCTTTTCTGATAGAATAAGGACAGTGACCTCAGAGTTAGAGTAACAGAACTGGGTCTCAGTCCCGGCTGCGCATTATGTGCTGGAGGGCTAGTGAATACAGTTGGGCAGGCTGTGTACTGCACAACTCCAAGGGAAGCCAGTCACACTGTGATCTTTGTTAAGAATGGTTTTGCGCAGTGCACAGCCTATCCCTGAGCTCTGCGGGTGCAAGAATGTTGGGGTGGAGTCCAGAAGCCCAGCTTCTCTCCCTGCCGCCCCTGGCCCCAGGCTCTCCCATCCTGGCTGTGCCCCTTCCTCTCCCCGGAGGCGCCACAGGACACCTGGCCTTGATTGCTTCGCCCTATGTCAAATTCCTCCCGACTAGAACTTCCAAAGCCTGTGAATTACAGTTTATTTTTGAAAACAAAACAAAACAAAATGCTAACAGCTGAATCTGGTCGGGACTGACTGTTGACTTCAGAACTTTGGCTGGAGGATGGGGTGGGGGAGGGGTTGTCAAAACCCCAAATAAACAGAGTCTGCTTTCCAGCCGTGGGGCCCAAGGTTTTCATGTGGAAAGAAGCGGTGGGAACGGAGTCCTCCCTGCCCACTGATTCATGGGGTGATTCATCTGTGTGTGGGGAGGAGGGCCAGGAAACAGGCCCTGCCCCGCCCCACCACCCCCCTCCCCACCGCCCACCACGGTCTGCTTAAAGGGACAGGTCCTGGCAGGGCCCAGGTCCCCAGCTGGCTGACCCTGGAGCCCCACCCGGGGTGTCCCAGGCCCTGGCTCGTGTTGGGCTCAGGCTCTGAAGTCCCTGGAACTTGGCTGGAAGCGTCGCTGGGCTTCCCTCTGCCCCATCCGCTGTCACCCCTGGACTGTGCCTGGCTGGTCACTCGAATGCCCCACATGAGAAGGGGAAACCCTCGGGAGGGAGAAACTCATTGTGCTGGGGGCCTGCCTGGAGGAGGTGGGATTTGAGTTGTTCCCCCAGGCAAGCTGGAGCATCTTGCTAGTGAGCAGTGGGGAACAGTCTGTGTGGGTGAGGCACAGGGAGGCAGGTGATAGAGCAGAGACTTAGAGTAAATGGCCCAATGGGTTACACAGAGAGGGCGGGGGATGGGTGACACCTGACGTGGCCCTTGGGGACTGCCCGCCCCAGCACAGCATGGCGGACATGCTTCTCAGCCAGGGTGAGCCCAGTACTTATGGGAGAGGTGCAGACCCTGCCAAACGCCCACCCATGGAAGGGAGAAGAGCCTGGGGCAGGGATTCTCTGTGCCTGGGGCCACAGGAATGACCTGGTGAGGAGCATCCCGTCAGAGACGAGAACCTGGACAAGGCAGCAATTTCTGCAGCTGGTTTCCTTCCCTCTGCCTGGAGGCAAGAACAGGGTTTGGGCTCCCAGGGGCCTCGGGGTAGGGAGACAGAGCTCGCCTTAGCCCCCACAGCTGATGGGTGGCTTCGCCTGCAGAGTTTCGGGGATGATTGGCAGTCCTGCGTGGAAATCAATGCGTGGGACAGCCCCTGGGACCCTTGTTACTGTGAGCCCTGAAGCTCAGATCCCGCCCCTCTGAGGGTTTTGCCAACTGGCGGGAAAGGCTCCCAGGCAGGGTAGCCCCTGGCCGCCTGCAGTTGGGTGGGCGAGGGACTGGCTGGCAACAGGTTCCGTCTCCCAGACAGACTCCAGCCACCCCTGCACAGGCCGCCTTTGGTTTAGGCTGACCGCAGTGGCCTGGGCCCCTGTGTCCCGAGTCCCTTGCTGAGAGGCAGATGTCACAGAATTGGTGGGTGGAGCCTCCTCTCCACCCCTGACCTTGGAGCCTAAGGCGAGCCCTCTCCCAACCCACCTAGAGTCCCAGTCTGGACATAATGGGGAGTCAGGGCATGGGGGGGCACTGGGGATGGGTGAGGGGCCCCTAAAGGGAAGAGCCCCCAGCCAGAGCTCATAACATACTTCTCCAACTCGACCTGCATCTTCAGGCAGGAGGATTCATCTCAGCGAGCCACACGGTCACCCTACCTTTGAAGGTGAGGCAGGGACCCCCACCCTGGCTACCCCCCTCGCATGGAGAGAGTGGTCGGGATGTGGGGTGCCATGTGCCCACACATGTTTATGGGGCACGCGGGGTGGGCATGCTCACCAAGCCTCTGGACAAAACCAAAAACCAGAGTCTCACTAGATCCTCATGCCTCCCAGAGACTGAGAACAACCTCAGCTGTGGAACTAGACTTCACAGGCTGAGCCCTGCTGGCTCACCCACATGGGTGCTGGGGGCACGGTGGGCCCCCCGGGCAGGAGCCTCACCCCTACAAGTCATACTCATACCCAGTTCCCACAGGTCAGTGGGGGCGGTTGGGGAAGGGGGCATCCTCCATCTCATTTTCAGACCAGCAGTCAAGGCTCAGAGAGGGTGAGTGGCTTGCCTAAAGCCGCACAGCTGGAGGCAGGGTGCCTGGCCAAGCCCAGCATGTGTCCAGCTCCAGCCGTCCGCTCACTCGGGGACTGATCACAAGCAGCACCGGGCAGCGTGGGTTCCAGGGGGCACCAGTCTCCCGTGGGGACCTGAGAAGCCTCGGCACATGCCTGAGTAAGGGAGACCAAAGGGGTGTGGGCCCCGTGCTACCCACATCCCTCAAGCCTGCGGTCCTGGCAGGCGCTGCCCCTGCTGCTGACAGCAGCAGAAATCTGAGCCCATGAGGGTTCCAGGGGAGTTTGTGAACCGCCTGGCAAATCAGACTGGGGCATGGCCAAGTTGGATAAGGGGCCCTGGCGACTCAGACTCAGAGTCCCGCAGGGCCCATGAGGGGGTCACACTGTGGCCAGGCCGGGAGGCGAGCCAGGGGCCTCTGCTGGACCCTTGCCCGATCACTGCTCTAGCCCAAGGGCTGGAGGGACAGAAAGGGCCGGAGCCGCAGGAGACGGGGAAGAGGATGGTTGTTTCATGCCACGGCACTGCTGTCTATCCGAGAAAGGGTCAGGGCCCCAGGGGCTGGCCGAGATCTAGCTCAAATGTCAGAATGTCAGGTTGCTGCTGGCAGCTGAGAGCGAGTGTCCCAGCCTGCTCAGTGGCATCAGGGAGGTAACAAGAGGAAGCTCAGCAGGAAGGCCCCTCCTGAATGTATGGGTGTCACTGTGCTGCTGAGCGTGGGGTGTCCCTGAGGGGTTCGGAGTCCGGTGGGGTCCTTCCCTGATGGAGCGCCCCCCAGGTGGGGGTTCGAGGTGCTGTTGTCGGCATCCGTGTCTCATTGAGGTGCCTGGTTCTTTCTGCCAGTGCAGGTCTCCACCAGCTGACAAGCCCACGGTACAAGTTCAACTTCATCGCAGACGTGGTGGAGAAGATTGCGCCGGCCGTGGTCCACATAGAGCTCTTCCTGAGGTGCATGAGCCCTTCCCAGTGGCCCCCCGTTCTAGCCCTGGGGCGGGTGAAGCCAGGTGCACGTGGGGCCGGTGGGCCTCACGGACATCTCTGTTTCGTGTGCCCCTGGGGAGGGATGACCATCCCTGCCTCTGGTCTGCTCACCAAGGGGAGTGGCTAAGCACTGATGCCCCCGGGCTGCAGGTTTGCTAAGCAAGGGTGTCCCATGGGGGGAGGAGAGGGGGTGCGTGTCGTGTCTGACCTGGGAAGCACCACCGCCCTGGAGCCCGATTCGGCAGTGGAATCCTGGGGTCCTCCCAGCATGACGTCTACTCCCTGAAGAGAAGACAGGGGCAGCAAGACTTCTCAAGTTAAGAGCGCTGCTTCCTTCTGGCTGACCTCATGTGTTGGCCCCTGTGTACGAGGAGGGGGCCACCAAACCACCCTGATGAGGTGTGCAGGGTCTGAACCCCTCCACACTGATGGGGAGCAGAGGGAGCTGGGCCCACATGACCCAGAGTGGACGGTCACCCCGCGGCCTCAGGCCAGGGTGCTGGGTCCTTGTGTGTTTGCACAGCGCTTTCCCTGGGTGGTGGAGGTGGGCTGGTGTTGTGAGGCCAACACTGAGGCCCAAGGGGGTCCGGGGGCGGGGTGCGGGGCAGTGGGGCAGAATCACTCATGCCCTGATCTCTGGCTCCAGCACGGGGCTCCCTGCTCACTGGGTGTGGCGCTTGCGCAGTAGAAGCCCTTGTCATGGGGGCATCACCGTCCCCCATCCCTGGAGGGCAGAGACTGTCTTCACCCCTGCTGGTACTCCACGGGGCCAGCAGCCAATGCTACAAGCCCCGTCAGAACAGCAATGCCCTTGGACCTACTGTGCGCTCCGAGCCCTGGTGGCCGCTGTGCCAAACTGTGTCCCAACAGCCCCAATGAGTGCCCACCTCTTAGAGGAAAGAGCCAGGCACAGGCAGGACTCACCCCAAGTCAGGAGCAGGGGGCCCAGCCCTCCGTACTGACTGACACCCTATACCCCGAGGCCCTTTCTGTTCTCACGCATGGCTGAACCCCAGATACTAGGCTTTGAGGTTCCCATTTCCTGGGTGGGGATCCGGGGCAGGGATCCTCCTCAGGCTCCAAGAACTGCCGAGGGCCCAGTTAGGGTTTGACCCCAGGTTTCTCGGGCCCCAGAGCTGACCCTTCCTGCCCTTTCTGCAGGCTCCAGCCCCCAAGACATGTCATTGAGGAAATTACAACTGGACACAATAAGTGGCACGTCCCTGGTCTTGCCCGTGGCTCAGACGGGGCCAATGTCTTTCTAGAAGGCTTCGGGCACTGGGCTCCGAGCCAGCTAATTGCTGACTACAGCCCAGCCTGGGCAGATGGCGATGGCTTTGCCACATCAGCCTTGGAGGCCCATGTCCCAGGGGGCGGGTGGGCAAGACCAAGTGGGCCAGATCCCAGACACAGATGAGATGCTCACGGAGCCTGGGAGCCTCCACTGTGACCCCTGACCTGGGGGAGGATGCCGCCGGCTGCCTCAGGCCCCTCCTGCAGACTGCCAGCTCCGACCGTGGGTGTAGGAGGAGGTCAGGTGCAGCCCCCGCCCAGGGCCACACCCAGAGCTGGGCGAGGGTGGAAGCTGACTGCGAGTATGCACAGAGGCTAGAGCCCCCGGGGCCCAGTGGCCAGGCTGCCTAACCCAGCCCAGTCCGTCGTGTCCGAGGCCACAGCATCTGCACATGTAAACTCATGGCCTGCTCCCGTGTGTGTGTGTGGGGGGGGGTTCGTGAGCATTAAATCACTTGTGTTTGGCTCGGAGCACTTGGTGACATGAGCCCCTGTCACTGGTCTTGCCCGCGAGGCAGCCTTTCTGCACTCCCTCACTTCCCTGAGATGTCCCCCCGTCTCTTGTTCTTTCTCCCCTGTACAGTCCCAGGCCCTTTGGGCTACCCTTTCTCCCTCATCTCTGCTAAGCGACCTCAGGCACTGAGGACCCGCTCCATCCAGGCCCCTCTGGAGTGGTGGAGAGGGTCCAGAGCTGCGTGTGGCGTCCCTCCTCCCTGGCATCCTGGCCGTGGCCCAGGGTCCTCTCGGCTCTGGGGAGGCTCAGGCATTTTCCCACATCTATGAATTCTGACCTTGGACCTTTGGATCCCACGAACGGAAGCAGATGCGTGCCTGCCTGTGTCTGAGCTTGCACCCTGACTGCCACGGTCCAGTGTCCCCTGCTCTGAGTCCCCTGGAGGACGGCGCTGGGTGCAGAATTCACGGAGCGGAGCCTGCCACAGGCACTGGGGGAGCACACACACCCTCCTGCCCTGTGCCATCTTCTTCCTGTGTAGGCTGATCTGTCCTCCCGCCTGGGAAGTCACCCCCGTGGGGACTTGCCACGGGACAGACCCCGCAGAAGCTATGTGCCCATTAGTGCCATAGCCTTCCTGTTTGCTGAGTGACTTCCTGCCTCCAGGCATCACACTCAGCAGGGTACGGTCCCCATTTCCTAGCTGGGAGACTGAGGCCTCCCCCCAGCCACGCAGATAGTAAGTGGGATGGGCCCAAGATTAGAGTCCTGGCCTGTCTGGCTCTGGGGCTGAGCAGTCAGGGCTGAGCACGCCTGCCTGTCCCAACAGGCCTGACGCGCATGGGCCTCCATCTCCGCCCAGAAAAACGCAAGTCACAGATGGTCGTCCCCTCTGGCTGGCTGTGAAATGGGTCTAGGAGTCAGTGAGCTGGCCAAGGCCACAGCTGGAGGTGGCAGAGCTGGGGTTGGCCCCGGGCCCAGGGACTCCAAACCCATGATCTTTCACCCCACACAGGGCTCTGCTCCCCAGCAGCTGGTGCATGGCGGCAGCTGGCCCCGCATCCGGGTCCCCTAGCTTCCTGCATCTAGGCCCCCGCATCCAGGTCCCCATGTCCAGGTCCCCGCCCACCCTGACCGCCCGCCTGTGCTTACCTCCCCACAGACACCCTCTGTTTGGCCGAAACGTGCCCCTGTCCAGTGGCTCTGGCTTCATCATGTCAGAGGCCGGCTTGATCGTCACCAATGCCCACGTGGTGTCAAGCACCAACGCTGTCTCTGGCCGGCAGCAGCTCAAAGTGCAGCTCCAGAACGGTGACAGCTATGAGGCCACCATCAAGGACATCGACAAGAAGTCGGACATTGCCACCATCAAGATCCACCCAAAAGTGAGTGTGTGGGGGGCACCTCCCCAGGCCCCAGGACCCAGAGCTGCATCAGCCCAACCTTCCAGGGGGGCACTGGGAAGAAGGGGCCCAAGTCAGACCAGAACCAGGGTGCAGGCTACCTACCCTGCTTCCCCGAGCTGCCAGGTGCAGGCAGGGCTGGGCTGCCGTCCCCCTGCCATTTTCACAGGGATGCCCTCCAAGGCCCAGGGACGCTCCCAGTGTTTCTCCTGGGCCCACTATGGGAGATGCCGCTGTCCCTGCATGGCTGACAGAGGCTGTGGAGAGCACTGGGACATAGGTCCCTGGTCCCCCTACATTCGGTCCCCCCAGCTGGCCAGGCAGCCCCTAGCGGGGCCACCGTCATCCCACATCCGTGCCAGCAGCTGTTCCAGAAGGCCCCACAGCCCTTGGCAGAAGGGGTGTCAGTGTCCTGCGATTTCAGAGGGGAAACTGAGGCTCAGAGAGGTTAGGCCACTGCCCAAGATCGTGCTGACCTAAGACAGAACTTGTCCAGTGTCGTACTTAGGACCAATGGACAGGGCCGCTACAGGCCGCCCCCGCCATGAGGTTGGCAACCCATGGGGCCATCTGTGCTGGTGACTCTGGCATGACTGACCTTGAATCTGGCTTCTGCTCTTTCTGAATGAAACCGGAGAGTTTTGGTGATAATGAATCATTTGTGAGGAGGTTCCTTCCCACCCGATGGAGGGATTTACCCCAATGTGGACCCTTCCCCACTTGACACTTTGAGAGTAGCTACTGAGCCAGGGGACGCCATGTCCATTCTAGGGATGAGGGCAGTTGGGCTTGGGGGGACAGTATCCTCAACAACAGGCGGTGGCAGTGTTTACAGTGAGGCTCCAGGTAGTAAATGCTCCCAGGCTTTGTGGGGCCTGAGCACTATGTGGACACCTCCTAGCTCTGTGGCATCTGCAGGTGATACAAACACAGGGCTATGTGCCAATAAAACTTTATTTACAAAACAGCCCGAGGGCCACAGAATGCAGCCCCCTCGCCGCCCCTCTCCCTCAGGACCCTGGGTCTGGCTGCCCCTAGGTCTCTCCCATTCCCACGGCTATGGCCAAATCCTAGGGTGTAGTGCACTCTGGCTGTCTTCGGGGGCTACAGATGCCAGTGGAATCAGTAAGGCCCCTGCGCCCTGGTGCCCGAAGGCACCATCAGCAGCCACCACTTCTCCTCGAAGCAGGAGCTGCCTCTCGGCCCCTGAGTCCTGCGTGGGCCTCCGTTTCCCTGTGTCTATACTGGGAGATCAGGTTGAGCTGGATCAAGGATTCTAACAGTAGGGTTCCATGTCCTCACCTGGGCTCCAGGCTTCCTGCAGGACTCTCCGTCTTGTGCTTCAGTCTCTGTGTGATACATTTTGGATGATATTTACAGCGCTCATCAGATTTCAGAGGGACCTGTAACCACCGAACCACTGGGCTCCATCACCTCAGAGGCCATGCCTAGCTCTACCCTCCAGGCACCCTCCCTGTGTGTGGCCCCTTCAGCTGCCTGGGGAACCCATGGTTGGTCACAGAGCAGCTGAGCCCCCGTTGCAAGGACTCTGGCCTGGGTCTCTCCTACTGTGGGTCAGCTGGAGGCCAGCCCGGCCTCTGTCTGGGTTGGCGACTTGCCTTGGCCTTGGCCCCTGACAGCTCTGTCCAGCTGCTCCCGCCATCCTGGGACCACCCCTCTGGGGGCCTGGCCTCGATCTGGCTCCGGCCCCAGTGAAGGCAGACAGCTGAGCCTCCCTCCCCATGTCTCCCCTCCAGAAAAAGCTGCCAGCGCTGCTGCTGGGCCGCTCCGCAGACCTGCGGCCCGGCGAGTTCGTGGTGGCCATCGGCAGCCCCTTTGCCCTGCAGAACACTGTGACCACGGGCATCGTCAGCACGGCCCAGAGGGACGGCAAGGAGCTGGGCCTCCGGGACTCGGACATGGACTACATCCAGACGGACGCCATCATCAATGTGAGTCCCTGTCCTCAGAGATTGACCCATCACTCAGCACTTCCACTCGCTACCAAGCTCCTTCTTTACGTTCAGTGGATCTCGGGCTCCTTGTGACTTCTGCACTGAGGTTCCAGGTCCGCCAGAGGGGTTGGAAGCTGCTGCCCTGAACCAGGACATTCAGACATGCAGAGAGTCTCTGCCCAAGTTATCCCCCCACCCCCTGCATTCCTTTTGTCGCTGTTAGTATCGTCACTATAGCTCATGGAGCGCCCAGCCTTGTGGGTTTGCCGTGCTCTGGGCCCTTCTGGAAATGCGAGCCTTTGCAGAGACCCCTCGTGGCTGAGCCTGGAGTGAGCCTGTTAGTCTGTGCGGGGCTCATGGGTCACCCCTACAGCCGTCCGTGTGGCCTCTGGGGCCTCAGCTCCTTTACCTGTAAAATGGGGGTGAAGTGAGGCCTTTCCCTGCCATTGGGGGTGAAATTCGATGACCCATCTCTGTGCTGGTTGGAACAAGGGTCAGAAGACAGAGCTTCAGGGACCCTCGGGTAGGCTCAGGGCTCAGCTCACATCAAGTTTCCTCCCCTTGCAGTACGGGAACTCCGGGGGACCACTGGTGAATCTGGTAAGTGTCCCCAAGGGCAGAGGCCTCTAGTTTTCTGGGGCTCTGCTCACATGACAGCACAGCCTCGAGGCAGGGATGGAACACTAAAGATGGGCCTTGAATCTGCACACCCGATGGCTGGGCTGGAGGCCTGGGAGGAGGACGTGTCCCCAAGCACATGCTGCCCTGGCCCACTGGGCCACCCAGAGCAGCTGGGCTGCCCAAGGAAGGAGGATGACCCAGAATAGCAGTCAGGCAGGGGCGACGGGCTAAGCAAGGATCTGGGGCAGGGGACACACGGGTCAGGGCTGCTCACTGTTCTGGGTCCCCCATCCTTGCATTTACGTGTGCACTGAGGGGTATCCTTGTCCTTTCCCAGTACCCTTGGGTTCCCCCCCCCTCCGCCAATGATCCCATGCCCATCCTGGGTGCCAGGTCAGGCTCATTCTCATCCTAGGTGAGATTTCTAGAATAAACCAGGAGTTCAGGTCAGAAATCCGTTCAGTTCCTGGGGCCCCGAAATCTCGTGTGCCATCCCCACCCTGGGAGCTCCCGTCCATGTTGCAGCGTGTCAGACGTGAGCATGCCCGCATGACATGCAGAACAGTGAGGGGACTCTGGAGGAACCCAGGCAGGGAGGGCTTCCTGGAGGCGGGAGCACCTCATCTGGGCCATGGAGAAGGGACATGCAGGAGAAAGCAAGTCTGGGGAGAAGGCACAGCAGGTGCAGGAGGGCTCAGAGGGTACTTCACCCTGTCCCCGAGCAGCCTGCAGGCGCTCAGTGGGAATCACAGCCCGCTGTGCCTGGGATTCATGCTGGAGGCCGGAAAACAGGTGCACACCAGGCTGTGTCTAGTGACACAGGCTGTGGCCTTGAAGGGGTGCAAGGCAGGTGTGGGGTGGGAGGCCAATTCCTGGGGGGCAGAGAGGGCAGGGGACTGGGGAGCTACCCTGGCCACACGCCCCCAACCCCACTTCTAGAAGGATGGGCAAAAGAAGCTCCAGTCCCAGAGGCCTCATCACACCCTCCCCGGGTTGGGGAGTGTCCTCCTCAGTGGGCACTGCTTGAGGGGCAGATGGCGAGCTCCCTGAGCCGGAGAGAGGACGGGCCGGGTTTGGAGGGAGAGGTGAGGTGAACCCCAGAGGGCCTCCAGAACAGCTTTGGCACTGCTCTGGGAGCCCCTCCTCCAGGGGCAGTGATGGCTGGCCTGGCCCTGGGAGTCAGGGGTGGACGCGGTACTTGGGCTCCAGGGTGACCACTCCTCTGACCTCCCCGCCCAGGACGGTGAGGTCATTGGCATCAACACGCTCAAGGTGGCAGCCGGCATCTCCTTCGCCATCCCCTCGGACCGCATCACGCGCTTCCTCGCAGAGTTCCAGGATAAGCACGTCAAAGGTAGAGTGCTACTCTGGGGGATGCTGAGGCTGGGGACCCCTTCCTTCCCTGCCCACCCCATGCCCACCCTGAAGTCCCCAGAACCTTGTACCTCTCAGCTGTGGCCTCTGTCTTCCTCCCCTTACCTCTTGGACGTGTGCACCCCTGT
>RCUC01122715.1:0-10734 GCA_003697995.1 Taxidea taxus jeffersonii
GGGGGGAAGGCCAAGTCCAAACACCCGCTTATTCGCCCGCCGCCGGCCGCAAGCTAACGGCTTTGTGTTATAAAACACTGGGAAGAAAAACAGAAAAGTAGCGCCTTGGGACGTGAGGTTTCCGTGAAGCTCACATTTCAGTGTCAGTAAGTGAAGGTCATGGGCGCCGGGCCACCCCAGTCTGCTCCCTCGAGGCCCTCGGGGGCCTTCCCACTGCAGCAGCGGGGCGGAGCTGGGACGGGAGAGCCTGATCAGTTCTTGACGGGAAGCCTGCCGACCCCTGACCTAGGGGAGCCAGGGGCCCACCCCAGCATCACATGCCCCAGAAGAGACCCCAGGCGCAGATGGCTCACAGCACGCAGAGCTGCCCGGGAAGGCCCAGCAGGGCAGGTGGGCACTCAGGCGGAGCCCACCTCCGTCCATGCCAGCAGCAGGACGCCGGCTCCCGCGTCCACCTCCGCCGGGGGGTCTGTGGAGCCCTTCCAGCTTGTGAGTCACATGAGGAACGGGATGCACCCCAGCAGCTGGGCCTTTGTGACATGCCAGCTGGTGGCCCGGCCCCCCTCCCCCATGCCTGAGTCACCAGCTCCCGAGACACGAGCCCCACGAGACATGATTTCTGGGATCCGTGACTCAGGGCTGCTGGTGGGGGGTGGGACCTGGGGAGCGAGGGCGGAGCAGGTGCCCACCCCCCAGCTCCCCAGCCCCCCGCGCTCCAGCTGACTCCAGGGAAGGCCCCGCGGGCCTGGATGGCCATTCCTGCCTGCCGTGTCGGGGAGGGGCGCGTGAGGGGGCCCCGAGAGTGAAGCTCAGGGACCCAGCAAGGCTTCCTGACTCGAGGAGGAGGGTGGGCATGCCCCGGGGACTCCTGGGCCCCAGGTGCCAGAGTGCGGGAAGGGAAGGGCCGCTCACCATGTAGTAGCCGGGCAGCAGCTTCTGCAGGAACTCGGCTTCCTTGTGCATCACTGTCTTGATGATGAACTCGTCATCGCTGGTGACGTAGAACAGGGAACCGCTGGCACCAGGGTTGGACAGCTCGATCAGCGGCTCGTTGCACAGCGAGTACTGGGGGGGCAGGGAGTGAGCAGGTGGGTCGCTGACACCCCACGAGCCCAGCGGCTAGTGGACAACTCTGGAACAGGTCCCTGTGTCAGCCTCCTTTTACAGATGAAGAAATAGGCTCAGAGAGGGAGACTGACGTGCCCAAGGCCACACAGCACAGATTCGAGCCCCGGGCTGACTGGCAGCCTAGGTGCTGATCTCCTAGGGTCCAGTCCCTCTCCTGTGAGCAACAGACTCCCAGGTATGCTGGGGCTGACACATCTGGCCAACACTCCCTCCCCAACCTCCCCCGCAGCTAGGTGAGACCACAGCTGTCGACTCGGGCTCGTGAGCTGCCTATGGGAGCTTCTGAGTGGGGCTTCAGGGAAGGCTCCCTGAATGGGGGACTAGAGCTGGTGCACCTCGGGTTTATGCCCTTCCCTCCATCCCATCTATTTCCACCTGGAATGCTGATGTGAGAGCTGGAACCCCAGTCGCCACGCTGGCTCAGAAGGTGATCTTTACTACGGAGGCCATGCAACAGAACAGTGGAGAGAGGGGGAACCTGTGCCTCGGGAAGCAGTCCCCTGGCACCTGGCACCCCTACCTCTCTTCCCACGGACATCTGCTTCACCTCCCGGCTTGCTGCCCAGCAGCCCCACACGTCCTCCCCACCGACAGGACATTCTTGGATGCAGGGATTTTTAAGGGTTCTGATTACAGAGGGTCCCCAGCACCTGGGACAGTGTCTAGCCCAGCGTGGAAGGCTAGATCCTACAGGCTGCTCTCCCCGGGCCTTTCCAGCTAGTGAGTCCACGAAGAGCTTTTCAGGACTAAGGTTTCTGTGGTGGGTTTCTGTCCCTTGACACCCCCCCCCAAGGCCTGAGTACCACCAGTGTACAGCATTGAAGAGGTCACAGCATGTCCCCCACTGGGCTGAGGGTGCCAGCCCACCACACGGTCACTGCTTGGTGAAGTGTAACCCGGGGGCTGGCAGATGGTGGGGGGAAGGACACAGCTGTGAAGCAGGGACACCCCCTCTCCCGGGGGGGCCACAAGTCCTGCCCACCCACAGCCATAAGCCAATACCCACGGAATCACAGAGGCCCACGTCCAGGCTGCCCGTACTCTCCCTCCTCACCTCCCACCCATTCCTAGGATGGCAGTGAGGGGTAGGCAGGGACGCCATGGGGGCTGGTGTCCACGGCCTCTGGAGCCCACGGCTACCCCAAAGGCACTGCAGCCAACCCCAACTAGCAGAAGAGGAGGAAGTGCAGAGAGAAACGAGTGGTGAGAGGAGATTGTGCACTTTGTACAGGAGCAGAGAATGTTCTAGAACCACATGGCTAAGAGCAGCTGCCCTCAGGGAGTGTCCCTGATCCAGGCATGGGGTCAGGCCTCACAGGGCCCAGGCTGCCGAGGTGACACTCATGGACGTTCCAGCCAGGTCACCAGCTGCCAGGGTGGGGTCACGGGCAGATGACCCCAGATGTGCCCCCTTCTCCCGCAGAGCCCAGGGGGGCACCTGGGGCCCAAGGCTGACTGACTACCAATGCCCCCTCGCCCGGGCCCCCCTGCGGCCCTGCCTTCCCCAACTAAAGCTAAGATGGGACAGCACAGGGCTCTCACAAACAGGGACAGTGGGCACAGCCCCACGAAACTCAGGACCCGTGGGGGCGGCGGCCCCAGAAGTCTCTGGAGCCAAGGTAGAGCCCGTGGCCCCCAGAGACCCCTGGGGAAGACACAGGAACCCCGAGGGGGCAGAGATGACAGGCAGGGACGATCCAGCCATGCCTGAGCTCTCCAGCCCTACTGCGGGAGGGCCTCTCGGTTCCAGGGGGCCTCGTCACCCTGTCACAGCAGCAGGGCAGCTCTTAAAGAGGACAGAGGACACCTGCTGAGCACCCACTCGAGATCAAGACAGGACCTCGGCTGCCTCCGTGTCTCCACTCTGGGGCCAGCACCCGCCAGCTGGTGTCTGCAGCCCCTGACGGGCCCCGGGCTGTGCTGTCGTTGGCACCACCGACGCCGTGGACCTTCGCTCTACCCCCGAGACCCAAAATCTAGGTCTCCCCGGGTCGCTTCCACTCTAGAACCATCAGGCTGTCCTCCCTCCGATAAGGTTGCGGGACTACAGGAAAGGTCAGAGGGAGAAGCCATAGAGCCTGCCACAGACACTGTGGTCCGAGGACTGGGCCTTGGCAAGGGGCACCTGGACAGCTGGAACGAGGGCTGGTCCCCCGTGGAAGGACATGGTCGCGGCCAAGGGCACAGCTTCCCGTGGACCAAGAACCCAGTGGGAGCACGCAGCCGAGTATGTCCCGGCACACAGGGAAACGAGTCACCGCCGGTAAGAATCAGCAAGACCACGGCCCCAGGGATGGCAGATGGTGGCAGGACCCGGCGGAGCAGACCAGGTGGCTACGGACGGGCTCCTGTGCGGGGGCTAAGGCTTCCAGAAGACAGTCGCCGAACAACGGAAGTGCAGACCGATCCCTGTCTACACACCCTGTAACTTCCAGGAGCCCCACTCGTGCGTTGTGAGATCAAAGGGTAGGGCCTAGGTTGCCGTTTTTCTAATCTGAGAGACTGAAACCACCCCAGAACCGGGGGGACACGCTGAGCTGGTCCCCATGACCCACGTCCCCTCAAGGGGAGGCAGGACCTGCGATGTGGCCGAGGGGACAGGACAGTCCTGTCACTCACGCTCCGAGGAACAGGCCCGGTCAGTGGGCAAGGAACAGGGTCCGCCAAGGACGTGGGCTTGGAAGCTGACCGTCCCCCAGGCTGGTCCCTCTGAGTCTCCGGCCCCAGCCTACCCTCCACCGCCATGCTGGGCAAAGAACCCGGCCAAGCTGCACCCAAGTTCCCGACCCACGGAAACCACGAGGTAGCAGACACACGTGTCTCTCGGAACTCGTGGCACGGCAGTAGCTGGCTGACCATGGCTCTCACCAAGTAATCATCAGGTCGGATCCCGAAGAGCTCCCGGAAATAGCGGAAGGCAACGGGGGCATAGGTCTTGAACCTGAAGTCCTGGAAGTGGTGGGCGGGGGTGAGGTTGCTGCCTTCACTGCGGAGCAAGAAGGGAGGCTGGTGAGCGACAGTGACGCTGTGGGCACCTCTCCCACTGCCCGGGCCCAGGGCAGCACCTGAGGCCTCCCCTAGGTGTACAACCCAGTAACCAGCACAGAGCTCCCTGGGGGCCAAAGGGCGTGGCCAGTCTGGGGCAGCATCCCAGGATCCGCTCCCTCCTGCAGTGAGTCCACTGCTGGCCTCTCGGGGCTGCTCAGCCAATGCTGAGCAGAAACAATGGGCAGAGCAGAAACAACGTGTCATTTCCAGGTCCTGCCCCAGAGGTCCTGTGCTCCCAGTCTCCTTTCCCTCCTGCGGGTGGAACGCAGGTGTGATGGCAGGATCCCAGGCAGCCACCTGGCAACACTGGCTGGAAAAGCTGCACGTGAGAATGGAGGGGCCACTAGAAGGCACAGGGGACCCCAACACTGAAGAGCTGCCTCACAGCCCTGCACCTCCCGGCAGCGTTCTTCATGTGAGAGAAACAGAAATTTACGTTTTCATTTCTTGTTTTCTTAAAATTGCTGTTATGCTGCATCTCTCTGATTCAACAGAGAGCTAACAGCATGACTGATACGGGGTCTGACCTCCAAGCCAAGAAGATGGCAGGAGAGGCCTGAGCTCTTCCCAGCAGAGAAGGGAGTGCAGAGAGCAGCAAGGCTGCCGAGCACCCGACGGCCGCTCCACGGCGCGGGGCCTGGGCCTACCTGGGGAAGAAGATGCTCTCCACGACGTAGAAGTCTTGCATGAGCACGTCGCGCTCTGGCTTGGAGCTCAGATTGCCTACGGTGTAGCCGATGCCCAGCTGGATGGCTCCCTTCAGGGTGGAGGAGGTGGTCTGCAGGAAAACCCCACTGCATCAAGACCCTCGGCCCCCAGGGTGACAGACCTCAGGACAGGAGATCAGGGCACCTGCCCAGTACTTGTCACAGACGTGCTGACCTCTGGGCTGTCCCTGAGCTCACACGACCACACAGCAAGGAGGTAGCCTGATTGAGACTCCAATACCTCATGAGGCCCCAAAGTCTGTTTCCCATCAAGGTTCCAGAAGGTTCCAACTTCTCAAAACTGTCCCGACTCAGCTGGGGTCTACCGTCAGGATTTTCTTTGGGGGGGGGGGCACGTAAATGTACACAATGACACCCAGACTTCATGTCCGTAACCCAGGTTCCTTCTACCCACTCTCCTGGTGATTAGCAACATCTCGCTGGGCGAGCAACACTGCTGCTCTCTGCCTCAGTTTCCCCCACCCACAGCTGGGTGTGGAGATGGCGCTACTGGCCATCCACGGCTGCTGGCATTATTGTGGCCTAGGTGCCTGGGCTGAGGCCTGCCCAGGCTTGAGAAGGAGGGGATGGGAGTGACAGGTCATGGGGACGGGATGAGTCTGGGCTCATGGAAATCTTCTGGAACTGACTGTGGTGACAGCTGGACACACTGAGAACACGCTAGACACCATCGAACTTCGCGCTGCCCTCATGACCGCTTGGCCAGCTGCTACGTTAGGAGTGCTCCCCGAGCCCCGCCTGGCCTGGCCTCACGCGGGCTTCCCATCAGCTCCGCCTCGCTTTCCGAGGGAAGGAAGAACTGCATTTCCCCCTTCCCCAGACAAGCCGGCAGGCCCAGAGGGACCGGGTGCTCAGACAGGGCTGCCGGCGACGCCTGTGATATCCGTGACAGGCAGCAAGGACCTCACTGGGACCAGGGGCCTGCGTGTCCCGAGAGCGTCTGCCTCCAGCCGGGCACGGGCACAGAGCGTCCCTGACCTCGTGTGGGGCCCCGGGGGCGGCTGGGAGTCCCACCCAACCAGCTAAGGGCAGAGGGGAACCTTCTTGTAGGTGGTTTCACCAGAGGCGTCCACGCCCCGATGACCCAGCTTCTTCCCGTGGCCAGGACCCGGCTGTCCAGTCATCAGTGGGGCCTGGAGGAGAGAAAGCAGGAAGCATTGAAAATCAGCAGGGAGGCGCCGCCGGGTCAGAGCACTCTGAAGATCCTGCCCAGACGGGCTGAGTCAGCGTCAGGACCAGGCACACGGCGCAGAGGCTGGTGTGGGCCCCTGTCACCAGCAGGGGCCACACGGCCAGACCCTGAACATCCAGAAGGACCCACACCCAGACCGGGGACTTCCAGCTCCTCGAGAAAAGCAGGAAGATCAGCAACCCCAGCCCTTCCGCGTGCACGGGGGGGCAGCAGCCTCGCTTCAGGGGCTCCGGGCCCTGCTGGCACTGGGCCGGCTCATTACCAATGACCCCCACCCCGCAGGGCAGCCTGCCCCGTCCCAACAACTGATGTCCCCAGACACCACAGTGTCCCCTAAGGCAGAGTCGCCCAGCTGAGACCCCTGGGCTGGAATGACTGTGCACTGAGGGGAGAGGTCCCCCTGGCCTGGGCCTTCTATGGGGACAGCCACGGCAGGCATGACAAGGTTGTGTGTGAGCCACTCCCCAGAGGAGAGGGGTGGCAGGGGCCCAGGCTCAAGGCCCGGGCCGGTCAGCAGAGGGAGCTGGTGCCCTCCAGTCCCCAGGCGGGACTGTCACGGCCGTTCAGACATCCCCAGCGCACCTGCCGCCATCCACGGAGCCCATGCTGCCCGTCCGGCCTCCAGCTGACAGTGCTCAGACCCGCCCGACCCGCACAGCCCCACTGCCCCATACCAGGGTCTGGGCAGCCCCACTAATGCCCGACCCGCACAGCCCCTCAGCTCCGCGCCTGTGTTCTGCACACCGGCCACCAGGGGGTGGGCTCTCCTCAGCAATGGGAGGGCGCACCCCCTCGCTGACTCCCCACTGCCCTGTAGCTGGACTCCCTCCAGGAAAGGCCTCCCCACAAGGACCCCATGTGGCAGCTGGCATCTAGAGGACATGGAGGTCTAGGGCCCGGCGGCTGGCACAGGCATCGGGATACCACACCTGGGCGGCTCCGGGAACGCGGGGCTCACAGACACGCTCCCACGGGCTCCTTTCAGCACCAGGGACAGTGCTGACCCCCCACCGGCGCTACCCCAGCGAGGACAGCCCAGGGCACATCCTTGTCCCGCTTCCTTCCCACCTCTCTGGGCCCCCGGTTTCCTGTCCCTGTGTCCCTCACGGTCTGGGCCAGGTCCCACCCGTTCCCCTCCCTGAAACTCAAGATGCTGGCCAGACTGAGGGAGGGGCCCCGGGGGGCACAGTGAGCTGCCCAGAGCCACAGCACACTCACCTCCGCCGGGGCCATCTTCTTCTGGGCCAAGCCTGCGGGAGAGAAGGGAGAGGCTTCAGCCCGGAGAAGGGGTGGCCTGCCCTGGCTCTGCTGCACGCAGGTGCCTGCGGCCTCACTACAGAGGGACGCGCGGACGCAAGTGGGAAGTGGGCGAGGCTGTCGACCCACCACCGACCCCGAAGACATCAGGTCCCCAGCCGCAGGCAACTGGCTGAGTTGAGAGACTCTGCCTTCTGCACCCGCGGGCGGGGGCGAGGCTGAGCCCGTGTGCTCAGGCCGCGGGAGATCAGGCAACCCATGGGGTCAGCTCCTGTCCACACAGTCCCTGGGGAGAGCTGTTCGCCACGGAGAGAGGCTCACAGTGAGGGTGCGGGTACCTCTGTCTCTCCGGACCCTTCCCTCCAATCCCGGCTCCCCATGAGGCCACCCACTGACCTCTCTGAGCCTTGGCGTCCTCACTGGGATGCAGGCTTCTGCTGAGGACTATCTGTTCAATGAGTGTGGACGGCCCGCTCCCCACAGATAACGGGCTTTGCGGGGGCAGGGGCAAGTCAAAGCCCCCTAGGTGACCTGGGCTCCCAGGGGACCTGGTGTCCTCGTGAGAGGGAGGCAGAGAGTGGGGGTCCCAGAAACGGGCAGACCTGCGCTGCCGGCGGGGCGGGTATGGGGGGGGCGTGGGCCTGGAGGAGGCAGGAGCCGGGTCTCCCGGGGACCCCAGGGGGACCAGCCCTGCCCGCGCCGGGGTTTCAGCCTGTGAGACCACGTTAGGCTTGTGACCTCCAGTGTGCGCTGATCAGTGTGGGGTTCCAGACCGAGCTGTGCTGATCTGTTACAGCTGGAACAGAAGCTCATGACACTGGGGGTCTGCGGTGGGTCAGGCTGGCAGGAAGGCAAGGGGCAACCAGGACAGACACCCTCAAGGGCTCCCAGTCGGGGTGGGGGCGGGAGAAGGGCCTGGACGGTGCAGTGAGAGCCAGGAGGATGACGTGGGAGGAGGGGTCGGGTCAGCAAGGGAGGATCTGGGCCTTTCCCCCCGGGGGAGGTGGGAGCCCTGGAGGGCTGTAGGCAGAGGAGGGAAGGACCTGACTCAGCTGCTCACGGGCGCCCTCTGGTGGCCGCTGCGGGGAAGATGACGGGGTGGGGCTGGGGGCGGAGGATGAAGGCAGAAGCCAGGCACCAGGGTGGAGGGAAGGTTCTGGTCGTTCTCGTCCGGGTGGGAGACCACGGGCTGGACCAGGTGGAGGCAGAAGAGGGAGAGGGGCAGGTTCCGGACAGGTGGGAAGCTAGGACGACAGGCTCCGCTCACGGAGGCCAAGTGAAGAAACCAGCGAGTCACGAATGCCCCCGGGTTCGGACCGAAGCCACGAACGGAAGGACGGGCGGCCTCGGGTGAGCTGAGCAACAAGGCAGGAGCAGGTTGGGGCCAGTCAGGTGCACGCGGCTGAGCTGGGTGAGACCCCCGAGGCCCGAGCTCCGGCCAGGGCCAGGCTGGGGACAAGACGGGGCGTCGTCCGGCCAGTGGGGGGTGGGGGTGGCCGAGGCCGGCGGGGAGCGCAGGGGGTGGGGAGGGAAGAGGCCCGAGGACCCAGCGTGGACACCGGGGGGGGGGCACCACGTGGCAGGTCTCAGCTCGGTCGGGCAGGAGGGACCCACTCCCACTTCTAACACCAGGTAGGGCCAGAGGCTGGGGGCTGGGGGTTGACGGCTAATGGGAACGGGGTTTCCTTTGGGGGATGAGAATGTTCTAGAATCAGTGTGGTCAGGGGCACCACATTGTGAATACACTAAAAACTAAACTGTAAGCCTAAAAGTGTGAATTGTGGTTTGTGAACGATACGTATGGAAAAAACGGACGCAAGAGGACCCTGAGCCTTGGGTAAGCCTGGGGCAGGCAGGGTGGGGGTCCACGTGCCCCACCCGATGCCCGCGAGCACCCCCGCTGCTCCCTCCAACACCCCCGAGCCCTCGAGGGCTGTGGGCACCTTCAGAGGGTGGTGGCTGCTCCGGCGGGTGGGCTGGGGAGGCCCCGAGGCTCAGCCCTGTGCTCCCACCAGCCCGGCAGGCAGCGTCGAGCTCCTCCCAAGACCCATTCTCTTCTGACTGAGCCACCCCATTTTGAGGAAATTCAGTTTTAAAAATAGCCTGGGGGGGCCAAGACCTGCCCCGGGACATGGCTTCCCAGCCGCTGGGTGGAAGGCAGGGGGCGGCCAGGGCCCAGAGAGTTCGGGGTGAGGGGCTGACCCCCTGCTTCCCCCATTCCCTAACCCCTGAGCTAGCCCCTGCGGCCCACCGCTGTGTGACCTCAGGCAAGTCCCTCCACCTCTCTGAGCAGCTTTCCTCTGGTCTCTTCTGTGCCCCCGTGGGTGAGCAAGGGTAGGGCTCCCGAGGTGGGCCCCCTCTCCCTAGCCCACCATCCCTCGTCACCATCAGATCGCTGCCCTACCCTGCAGACCCTGTCCTGTCCTTCCGGGCAAAAATGACACCAACATCTGTCCTCCCCACACGGGCAGGGGCCTCCTCTCTCAGGGCTTGGCCTGCCCTGAGCAGGCACCTACTAATGTTTGTTGACTGACTGACGGATGGATGGACAGACAACACCCTTTCCTCTCCCCTGGTCTCCCGGGCAGCCCTCGCCCCCAGGCCGTCCTTCCTGCGCTGGCCACAAGAGGGCGCCCGTGAGCACCCGAGTCAGGTCCCTCCCTCCCCTGCCCACAGCCCTCGAGGGCTCCCACCACCCTGGGACAAAACCCCAAGTCCTCCCTGGGGTCCCCAAGCCCTGCATATCTGTCCCATCCCGTCCCCTGCCCCCCCAACTCTGCTCCAGCCATACAGGGCTCCTCACTCTTCCTCCAACATGCCTGGGTCCTGCCCCAGGGCCTTTGCAGTTTGCCCCCTCCCCCCCACACCACTCCCAAGACATCTGTAGGGTTTGCTAACTCGCTTCATCTAAGACCTGGCTCAATCTACCCCCTCCGAGCTGTCCCCCAACCACTTCACCCAAAACAGCCCCTCTGCGGTCACTCTCCTCACCTCCTTGGCCTCCTCCGTCTCCCAGACATACAGCAGCACCCAGTACCTCCGTGTTATGCACCTCCCACCAAAGGGAGACCTGGTCTGCTCAGTCACCCCCGACAGCGACCTTCAGAGCTCTCTGAGTGCAGAGTCTCTGCCGGACACGGGAGGCAGGTGGGCAGGGATGAGGTCTGGCGGCTCCGAGCAGGGGCTGTGCCCCTCCTGCCCAGGAAGGGTGCCGGCTCTGCATGACTCAGAGCCACCAAGAGAGCACAAGGACAAGGCAGGCAGGGCCAGCTGCCCCGGGAAGCCAGGAAGTGGTGCTGAGGCCCAGCCGCACACACTTCCCTAATCCGCTGGAATGATCGGGCTGCCTCCGGCCTCCCCACAAGCCTCCAGAGCAGGCCC
>RCUC01122716.1:0-24592 GCA_003697995.1 Taxidea taxus jeffersonii
TCACCTAAGTCCCTTGCTATGTCTTCTGGCACAGAGAGAGCCTGCTGCAGGAAAAGAAGGAATTCTGGAAGCTCCAGGAGAGAAGCAAGGAACGTCAGGGAATTTTGGTTCTCTTGCAAGTTGATCTCAAAGCCAAAGCTGCCCACAATCAGCCTATTCATAACATCTCCCTTCTTGGAGGCTTCAGGGGGTTCCGTGGCAGGATTTGAATCTAATCCCAAGGAGAGGGGCGTGGCGAGATGGGTCCCTCCATTCTGGAAGCCTGGGAGGCCAAACTGCTGGAAAAACTGAGTGAAGTTAAATGTGCCTTTTGTGCCAACGGCTCCAGACAAGTTGAACTGGCCAACATTCACCAAAAATTTCCCTCCAAAGAGGTTTTGCTGGAGGCGCTTTGGGTCGGTGGTAAACTGAAGGGCAAGACGAGCCAGTTCTCGGGAGGGAAAAATCGCTCCAATGGCCTCTCTGAGGAGAGTTTCTAAGGCAGGAAACTGTTTATCCTGCCCTTCGACCATTGGGTGGAGAATCCCAGAGTCCACAAAGAGTTCCTTGATCAAGGGAGGGCAGGATGTGGCAAATTTGGCTACTCTTGGAGACGCCCATCTTCCCTCCGGAGCCACGAACAAGCTGTGTTGGCTGAAGTAGCCAGAAGGCCCAAAGTGAAGTTTAGACAGGGCCCGTCTCCTCTCTGAAGCGCAGAATTGGTCTTCAGCTGCACAAGACAGAGCAAACAGGAGAAAGGGTTTCAGCGTCAACAAGGAACACCGAGACCACCCCACGGACCCTTCCGGTAGTGAGATGTCAAGCATTCAACGAAGTACATCAACATTTTGTACCTCTATCTTCTTTAGCCTATTATTTCTTTATTTTCTTCCCTGCCCCCACTCCCAGCAGCATCTGTGGTGGCCACTGGGGGGGCGTGAGTGCTCCAGTTGATGTGACTCCCTCTCCTACCTTTCACTGGAGGGTGACCCCCTACTAAGGTGAGGGTCATGGGCAATGGCCCCCTTTCTAAAAACCTGATCACACACTCACACCAAATGTTCTCTCTGTCTCCTCAGCCCAGGATTCCGATCCACCCAGAACTTCAGAACGGGATGTCATTTGGAAGCAGGGTCTTGGCAGATGTAATTAGTTGAAATGAGGTCACACTGGATTTGGGTGAGCCCTAAGTCCAATGATGGATGTCCTTCTAAGGCCATGTGAAAACACAGACACACAGGGAAAAGGGCCACATGAAGATGGGGACAGAAAGCAGCTACATGCCAAAGAAGGCCGAGGGTTAGCCCAGTCCCCAGAAGGGGGATGGGCCAAGGATGAAGGCCCTTGAGCCTTCAGAGGGAGCTCGGCCCTGCTAACACCTCGATGGCAGACTTTTGGCCTCCAGACTGGGAGGGAATACATTTCTGTTGCTTTAAGCCACCTGGTTTGTGGTCATCTGTTACAGCAGCCCTAGGAAACTAATACACCAACAAATTCCTATTTGTTTTTAATGAAATTTTTTTTCTAGCATTCTCTTGTTGGAATTTTTAATGGACTTTAATACTTCATTATATGCTCTTCATGTGGCTGCCGAACTCCTCCTTGTGGGTAGGCTTGTCTAGGCTAACTAGTTTATAGGCTCTTGGAGCATAAAAACCATATTTTAAATGCTATTAGTATTTCCTATAATAAATATTTTCCTGTGTTGTAATATATAATACAATATTATATTATAGGAAATAGGGAAATATTTCCTATAATATGATAATGCCCATGAAACAAACACACTTAGTATATTTTTCTAAGCTTCTTGACCTTTCCTTGAAGTTATTAATTAAACAGTGATCAGCTCAGTCAACTCCATGCATGGTTGGTCAGGTCGCTTTATCAGAATAATCTAGCTTGACTGCAATCACATTAAGGAAAAAGACTTTAAAATCAAATTCCAAGCATCTCCATCCCACAGGTGGAAACAAGTAAGCTCCATGTTTCTCCATAAAACCATACATTTTAGAGGTCCTTTTCAGCCAGCCACCCCCCCCCCCCCCAACTTTTTAAAATAATTCTCTCCCTTCGGTTCACATGGATGCCAAAAAGGAAGTCAGCCAATTTCCCTCTGTAACCAGGCAACAGAGAAAGAACAGGAACATGTGGTCAGAGAGAGAAAACAGACTGGGAACATCCGAACCCCTAACACATCCCTCAACCAGTCCACAGCTGCCTTGAATGGAAGGTATTACACGGAGGTATGGAAGAAATAAAGTCCATGACTTTGCTTATTCTGTTTCCAAATTGAGGGCATATCCCTTCCATTCACTTGTTATGTAGTGTTACCAAGGCAAAAGCATTCAGACATTGACTCCCTGTGGCATTCGTTTGCAAGGAAATAGGACAGATACACCAGAGAGGAGAAAGTAAAAATATATGATCCCCACATTTGGTAACGTTCTGGTTTTAATCTGGAAAAACCATAGTTCTCCATGTCCACCTGGAAACTGGAGGGCACAGTATTCCCTAGGTTTTAAGAGAATGACAGTCTAATCATAAATACCGTCAAGACAGACCTTCAAAATGTTCTTCTTCTGCGTTCTCACACTTGGCAGAAAGAACACTACTGAACACCATGCAGAACACTCAAAATGTTAAGTTGGAGACAACAGTTCACAGGAACTGTTGAATGAACATGAGCATTGGATCTCTCTCGAGACTATAAAAGCACTTGCCTGCTTCCTTCACTGTTTGCAACCTTGCAGAATCCATCCAGCTCCTGGGTTCCTTCCTCCTCTCCCTCACCCCTAACTCCCTTCAGGATCTTACTGGTAAGATGGAATAGAGTCTTACTGGAGTGTCCTGTGACATTTCTCAGGTCCATGCCCCTCACCCCAGACTGCCGCTTCTACCTTTGTATTGGTCCCAGTGCTGGGTTGAACAGTGTCTCCTCAAAATTCACTCCCTTCCCAGAACCTCAGAATATGATCTTAATTGGAAATAGGGTCATTGTTGATGTAAGCAGTTAAGATGTGGTCATACTAGGGTCAAGTGGGCTCTTAATTTTATATTACTGGTGTCATTTTGAGAAGAGCCACAGAGGCAGAAAGGAGGGAAGACAGTCTGCTGATGACCAAGCAGGGTTTGAGGAACCTGTTGCCACAAACCAAGGAATGCCAGAGATTGTTGGCAACTATCACAAGCCAGGAAAATGGCAAGGAAGGAGTCTCCCCTGGAAGCCTTCAGAGGGAACATGGTCTTGCTGACATTTTGACTTTGAACTTCTAGGCCCCAAAACTATAAGAGATTATATTTCTGTTGTTCTAAGTCCCTGATTTTGCCCCAGGAAAGTAATATAGTCCCCTCCTCACTCTTCAAGACACTGCAATGACCTTCACACTGGCCCCAGGCCTATAGTCTAATCCTGCTTTCAACCCTCCCTGCTTCCAAGTGCCTGGGTGGTCTTTCTTACACACAAAACCCGCCATGGAACTCTCTAGGTTAAAATCCCTCAACCTCTTCACCTGACCTCTAGGATGAAGACTTTGCTCTGATAGGGAGAACCTCACTGCCTCATCCCGACCATCCCCCTGGGCTTAAAGTGCAGAGCCCCATCCTGAACCTACTGCAACACTGTTCCTCTGCCCTTCTTGCAGATTCATGTCAGTACCATACCAGTGCTTATCATTTATGTCCGTATAATTTGACTCTCCTGCTCAATAGACTGCGAATACCTCTCCTTACTTTCCTCCTTCAGAAAATATCTTTACTTGAGGAGACTAATCAAGCATCACCTTTTCCATGAAGGCTTCCTGAACATCTCCTCTTCATACACTCTGCAAGATGGACCTGACCCTCCCCTGTTTGAGCTGCTTTTGTTACTTGTGTAACAAGTGAGAGAAGTACTTGTGTGTACTTCTCTCACAGCACAGTAAACATAATTCTCTTTTCTTTCTTCACCTATGAGGCCCCTAATATTCTCTGAGCTCACTGAGGAAGCAACTACGGCCAACACAGAAGGAGAAAGATGTTGGAAGTTAATGATGATAAGTGGGTTTTCCATCATGTTGGGCTCGAAGGGCCTCTGAGGGACACCAGGAGGCAGTGGAATGAGTGGCCTATGGAATGGTTGGTCTGGAGAAGCAGTTAAAGTCATACAACTTGACGAGAACCAAAGAGAAGGCCCGTGAGAGGCAACCCACCACAAGATGGCCGTGGGCCTCGCTGCCGAGTTCCGTGGATCTCCTTCCCTCGGGCGTCCACACACCAGCATGGGCCTCCCCTCTGGCACTGCACCTCCTGGTAGCCCCCGTCCCGGCGGCAGCTCGGAATGTAGGGGTAACCAAACCTGCTCGCTGTGAACCGCTCCACTTCACACTTTGTGGGGCCTGGGAGAGATGCATGCGGGAAAAGCAGAGGACAGCTTGTGAACAAGGCTCCTGGGTTGACAGCACACATTCTCTTTGCTTTGACAACATTTTAAACCCTGGCGCCCGCTTCAGGGGAACAGCCAAGGTGGTCGTGGTGACTCTGAAACCCAAGTGGTCTCCTCCAAGCAGAAACACACACTTCTCACCCCCTCGGGACTCACATCGGAATCGGCCAGAGACGACGAGCCGAACTGCTAGGAACCGTCTCTGCAATATCCGGTATAGGGTGGTCTCCGCAAAAGTAGGGGCAAGGTCCAGGCCAGCAAAAATGGTGTCATAAATTTCATCAAGTAACAGCTCTAAACCTGAGTGAGGACAGAAGCATGTCAAGGGCTGGGTGCATTCAGAAAGGAAGTCCTGACCTGGCCAATCACACAGACATTAGGGGGGCCAGTGCCTATGTGGGCATCATCATGCATCAGGTCTGATTGAGATTTTAACGGTTTCAGGGACACCTGGGTGGCTCGGTCGGTTGATTTTGGCTCAGCTCATGATCTCAGGGTCATGAGATCGAGCCCCACATCAGGCTCTGCACTCGGTTGGGAGTCTGCTGGAGATTCTCTCTCCCTTTCTCTCTACTTCCCTTACCACCCCCCTAATAGATAAATAAAATCTTAAAAAAAAAACCAAAAACATTTTAACAGTTTCCAAAGTCAGGACTGCTGTGTACAGTTGTGCAGGTTGTTTGCACCACAAAGGAGCACTGCTAATGAGAGCAGATTGAAACGCATCCTCTGTTCCACTCTCCAGGCTCAGAGCTGCATCTGCCCAAAGCGGGGCACCTCCTTCCGGTGAGCACAAAGGCTCCGTATGCACCAACAGCTGTGTTCAAAGCACCATAGATGAACATTTGCAAACTGTGGTCTCTTCAAGACCCAGGGCAGCCTAGCAGGGGAGAAGGCAGAGACTGCTCTTTCTGCTTGGCAGGAAATGATACTTAAGCTTCCAGGTTTGGGGAATACCTCTCTCTCCCTCCGTTTGCCTGAGGTGTGCTTACCTGTCTCAGCCAGCTCCCGCCCTTGACTGTCTGCACAGTGACAGTACCCAGACACCTCGGGGAACTTGCTCCGGAAGGCACTGAAGGTCACAAATGCATCTGGAAACCTAAGGCAGAATGAGATTTATGGTCACTGTTTCCTAAAGCACAAGTCTTCACAAGCTCTTCTTGTAGAAATAAATAAATGTGGACTCATCTCATCTGGAGAGGAGGAATGTCTGCTTTTTTTTTTTTCCTAATCTCATGCCATTTGCTCCAAGTTTCTTGCAGTAAATGCATTTCTTTTCTAAGCTGGATTTACCTGGCCAGAGCCAAGCTGGACGATTGAAAATGAAGCTGTGCTCAGCTGTCACCTACTAATTAGTCCTCTCTCTCCCTCCTGAATTTTCACCAGTTCCTACCCAAGCATGTGCCTCATAGGATCAGGCGGAACACAGGTGATGAACCTCACGTTACTGGAGTATAACTTTACTAGACCATAACTCTAGGGACAAAGGCCAAGTTTGCTTCACAAACATATGGTGCATTGCAGATGATCTCATTTGGGGAGATCAAACGACTCCAAACCCTTTACAACTTTTCCAGAGCTTGAAAAGAAGCCAGATTCCACCATAGGAAATTCTTGAGGACATTTCCCAGTCCCATAGTTGAAAACATGTGAAATCAACATGACACCACGTAAAGGGCTATGCATTCCTTTCCACCAGTGCAGGGAAAGGGTGTCCACGCCATGTCTGAGCTGGCAACTGCCGTGAGGAGCTAATCCGCTGGGTTCCTGATCCTGAAGTAAGACGAAGCTAGGTGATAGAAAACCATACTCAAGAGTTCTTCCCATGTGCAATGATTTAGCAACCAGACAGGAATTTTTTATCTTTATGCAACACTGAGAGATTTGCGTTTATGCCCTAGAGGGCTAGCACCTGAGAATCAAGCATAAGGTGTTTCTACCTATGCCCAGAAATACATCCCCAGTCAGTGAGCAGAAGCAGCAGCTCTCTGCACAGACCCGCTGCTGTGCCATCTAATCTAGCAAAGCACTGAAAACAACCTTAATGTCCGATGATAGGAAAATTAATAAGTAAATGATGGTAAATCTCTCAAATGGATGCATACGTAATATTACATAAAAAGGGTAGAATACAGCACGGTCTGCAGATACACTGCAATTGCCACAGTGCGAATGAACCTGTCCTGGAAGGCAACAGGTAACACAGGAGCTGCTCAGAGCCTGAACCAGGGGCACAACAAGTATTAGCAATTTGCATGAAAATGAATAGCAACACAAAGCTTACAAAAGCACTACAGGACTTTGGATTTTTCCCATATTGTTGGTCTTTCATTAGGTATCTGTGAATTAAATAAAAAAGGAGTGTTGTAGTGAGTTTTGCATAACAGAAACTAAAAATGCACTTTGCCCAGATGCCACGGATTGGAGTGCATACAATAAAAATTCTTGAATTGAAACCTGGGATGATTCAATTCTAAAAGCGCCAATAATAGTGTAAAAATCACTTCCCTTGATTGAGCACTATCCTGTAAAGGACAATCTGCCAAATGTTTAATATACATTGACCTGTTGAATCCGCTTAACAGTCCTAAAAGGCAAATGGTATTTTCTTGTACCCACTTTCGAGGTGAAGAAGGTAAGGTAGGTTGGCTACCGATCTTGAAAACAGCGGTGGGAGATAAACCCAATGTATGCTGGCTGCACCTGGTTTCTGTCCCACATTCTGAAAGGCACGAGACTCTGTTTCATTCAGACACTCTCCTCTGCCTGCCTTTTCCCTATATCTAATAGATGTGGAAGGCACGTGTGCTGGAGAACGCAAGGAAGGGGCACCTGGCTGGACTGAGACTCTGAAACCCATTCCAGCCCAAGGCACAGGAAGTTTCTATCACTCTAGACCCATGTTCTGCTGATTCCACCCAAGGCCTGCTTCAGGATCATGTCCCAGGACCAGTGCAAGTTGTGGGACTCTCGAGCCATCTTCATCCCACCACTTTAGGGTCAGAGACCTCCTCTCTGCATTTACTGTCTTAGGAGCTACCCAGTACCTGGGCCTCCATGTGCTTTTCGCATGGACCTCACCCCCGATAGCCTTCCTTCTTGCATATGGGAGGTCGCTGTGGCTTCAGCTGGATGGGGGTCCTCCCAACCCCCCAGGAAGATGACCTGAAGGCAGCTACTGCCACCTGGTCTCTCCACGGCTGTCGTCTTCTGGCCTCTGGGCAGACCCCCAGCGCTGACACCTGGAACCATCCTTGCCAATGCTGTGTGCCCTGAAAAGAGCTCAGGTCTGGAGGCAGGTGTGCCCGGCCCTGGCTTAGCCCCATGGGGTCATTGCTGATCATTACTACTCCTGAAAATAATAACAGGGGGCATGGTTCTAGATGATCAGATGCTGCACCAAATACCCTCGAATCTCACCGGATCCTCACAACCACCCTTCAAATGCAGGGAGGGCCTCTGCCATGTTTCCAACCTCCTGCTTATTAGATCCCCATCCTTCTCTGCCACCCCAACCAAAGTCCAACTACTGAAACTGAACCCAAGGTCTGGAGGACACGGAGGTAAGGCTCCATCCTTATAGCTGGGCCAGCTAGGTTTGGAACCTGGTGTATAGCCAAAGAATGCTCCAGAGGAAGTGAGTCTGGAGTGGGATTCTGAAGCTCAGAACAAGGGTTTGGCAAGGAGAGAATGGAGAACATGTCTAGAAGGATCATTAGCATGTCTCCAACTTCAAAGCAGGGGCAGGGGATCACAGTATGGGCAGAAGGAAAAACTGAGAGGCCGGTCATCACTGGGGGATGCACAGGTCTGGTGAAGAATGTCGGGACACAGCATCTCCACCATGAACACGCTGTTCCTGAAAGCTCCATGTCCATTCTCCTTCTAAATATGGGTCTTAGGAAACCAACTGTCCTGTGAGCAGCAGGACATGGTCGAGTTATATAGGACCCTGTTGCATACGGCATTGTCCCTTTTATGAGAATTAGAGGAACAAAGATCTTTCCATCTTCAGTAGAAGAAAAAAATGTGTTCTTCTGAGAAACAAGTTTACTTTTATCTGGTGGAAACCAAATAACTGAGAATGTTTTCTCTTCCTCTGGTTATAAGGCACTTGAAGACCAATATGCAGCTTCTTATATTTGTGATAAGAAACCTTTATAGAGTGAGTGGTGCCAACCTTGCCTTGTCTTATTCTTATTTCCTACCTTAATTTAGTCTCCCCTATGATCTCCTCTATTTCCCATTTCTAGCCTGTTTGGGGCATGTCAGAAAAAAAGGAGGAAGAGAAAATCAGCACAAAACCTTAAAAGTCAAAAATGACATATTTCAGGGACGTCTGGGTGGCTCAGTTGGTTAATCGGCTGCCTTCGGCTCAGGTCATGATCCCAGCGTCCTGGGATCAAGTCCCACATCGGACTCCTTGCTCGGCAGGGAGCCTGCTTCTCCCTCTGCCTCTGCCTGTGCTCTTTCTCTCTCTGACAAATAAATAAATAAGATCTTTAAAAATAAAAAATAAAAATGACATATTTCATCTAGTAGAGAAGGATGTGTCCCTTCTGTGGAATTAGAGCAAACCCTCAGGAGGATCGTAAGAAAGTTCTTGAGAAAGAAAATCATGGTACAGGGGGAAAGGGAAAGGGTGGCTGTCCTGAGTTGAGGCTCAGCTTGTGGCCAACCCAATTAGAGAAATCACAACTCTGGCTCAGTGGAATACAGAAGGTCAGGCCCTGCCAGGCACCTGGTCCTGGTCTGGTGCAGACCAGCATCCATGCCCTGAGCTCCACCCCTCAGTCAGATTCTCCACTCCACCCAGAGATGGTTCCTCCAGAAATCCAGCCATGAATAAATTAGCAATTTAGGAGTCAGAAGAGCACTCCTTCCGTAGGAGGACCTGGCATGGATGTCTCCTATGAGGGCAACTGGTGGTCAGTCTTCGAAGATTTCGTAACATGTTCTGGAATGATGTCCCCGTGCCACAAGTTAAGATGCATCTGATCCTTCTCATCGGGTTATCTGATTAGTATGGGCAGCCAAGGATCTAGGATTGCTATGAAAGTTGGAGTTTGCTTAATCACTAAGGACAAGAACTGATAAACCAATTAACTGAATTTTAGCATGGACCACTAAGGTCTAGCAATGGCATCGGCTCCTAAAACCTTGACCTACAATCTGCTTGGCCGGAATACGTTTCTCTATTAGTGGCTGCGTGAAGGCAGTAGGAAAGGTGGGGGAGCCTCAGAAGAACCAGCAAAGATTACTCCACACGGTGACATGGTTTTCAAAGTCACCAGCCAAACAGGTGCCCTTAGCCAGGCGTCCAGGAGGCAAAAGGACCTGCTTCAAACAGGCAAGCGCTATGGCCACGTTCAAGTGCAAATCATCACCGGGCACATGAAGAACAACACGGCAGGTTGGCAGATGAGCTAGCCATAGGCTTCCGGCCTCCCCTCCAGCCCCCATGCTAGTAAGTCAGCGGCTTCACGCTCTCGACTTGGAAATCCCAAAGAAAGCCTCTCAGATTCAGCATTCCCAAACCAAACTTGTGACTTTCCTTTTCCAAACTCATCCTGTACCATGCACCAAGAAACCGGACCTGGGCTTGGCTCTTCCTCTCCCTCACCCTCCACCTTCACCAAGTGCCATGGATTCCACCTCAGCAATGTTTCTCCAGCCCTCCTGTCTCCTCATAGCGCTCTCCGCCACGAGCTCTCAGCCCATGCCAACACGGTCTCTCGCTGGACCCGAGCAGGAGCCCGCGAACCACAGAGCAGCCTCCCAGCACTCCCCCTGTTCTTCCCCGGCCAGTCCTTTCTCTCCGAAATTCAAAATATACCCAATCTCCCCCACCCCCCACAGGCTCAAAATTCTTGATGCAATATCGGGGACACACTAATACCAAAAAATTACCCCTTGCTTATCTGAAATTCAGATGTAACTGGACATTCTGTATTTTATCTTCCACCTTAGGGATGAAATCTAGACTCTCTACCTGGCCTCTGGGGTTCCTACCACCATGCCCTGTGGAGCAGCTGGGCCGGGCACTGCCTGGGTCAGCTTATCAAGAAACCTCTGAATACGGCTGGGCTTCCCGTAACCAACCACCCAACCCTTCCCATGACCTTTCCAAATCGGAATTCCCCCCTGAGACATGCCTGCTTTCACTAAGGAAAGGATCTTATTTCAGGAGTAATTTTTTTTTGTTTATCTTAAACAATGGATGCTGAGTCTTGAACTTTTGCATTTAACTTGACTGCCCTCTCGTGGAAGGAGCTGTGAACTGTGCCTCAAGCTGTCACTCGCAAAGTTCTTGAAAGTGCTCCTGACAAGCGCGGACTGCAGGCCCACTGTGCACAAGGCTCTGTGCTGGATGCTGTGGGGAGAGAGCTGAATCGGGGTTGTGTGGCATAGTAAGTAGAGCCAGGAAGCACTAGCGCCCACTGACTGTGCTTCCCAGGGTGAGTTCCTTAGCCTCTGTGTTTCAGATGCGTCATCTCTTGCTAGAGAACATATTTTTTTTTGCAAGTATTAAAGTAGGCAGAAGGATGTCAAATTGCCCGTACAGAGTAAGCACTCAGTTGAACTTGAACTGAGTCCACACTGGTTCGCATCAATGAGTATCAGCAAATCAGGCTTTTGGGAAATTCTTATGTGTGCATAGGCAGGCCTGGGAGGGGGAAAAATTATGTTTTTTTTTGCACCTGGGCGATATGGGAGGAATCCATACAGATGCATAATAATTTGCATTTGTCTCCGTGGTTTCATGGATGAGGTCTCATCAGATCCTCACCAGAACTTAGTGCACAGGGACTTGTCCCTGCCCCCCCCCCCCATATTTCAGATGGGGACACTGAGGCACAGGGACACGGAGAGGGTAAGTGAGCATGTCACGTTGCCAAGCAGGGGCGGAGTTAGAATGAGGGTCACAGAGGCAAATGCAATGGGGCCAGGCAGGTAACACGGATGGGAGGATAGGCAGAGGGATACAGAGTGCTGGACTGCTGGACCGTGTGTGATCAGTCCAAAAAGAACAGTTCAAAGCCAGCTTCTTGGTGCCATGGGGGAATTCAGGAATTCAGAATTTTGTGTATTAAGTTAAACATAAGAAATTGCTGATGTTCAACTATTTTTACCTATGCAAACAGAAATTTCATGGAGTTAACTTGAAATGCTTCAGTTTTTAAAAGAATACACAACTCAAATAAGACTTGTCACAGGCCAGCTCCTGGGGCCAGGCTATGAGCATGAGACCTCTCCCAGCACAGCCCATGGGAACTCTCTCTCTTGGAGAGGGAGAGAAATAGGTTGCTTAGAAGCCAACCACATAGAGGCTCAGGTTCTCCAAGAGAATTCCCAGCAGGAGCCACAGACTAGTATTTTTACTGATCTCACTCAGGGTGCTTCAATCGTGTCTGAAGTCTGTGCTGGCCCTTTAAAATGACAAAGTGGCCATCCTGAATAACAGAAGCAATCTGATCATTTGGGTCAAGATCTATCATTCATCTCCTTTTGTACATTTGTTACCTAAGTCCTTACGCTTATGTATAAGTGCGTACAAACACGCAATTTACAAAAATCCATAAATATGATGATGCCCATGCTTGCAAGAGGGCCATCTTTTCTCCTCTGCTGATTCCCGTCTCCCTACCCCTGCTTCTCCCCAGCCGCCTGACCCTGCCGATGGCCATGATCCCCACCCAGTGCGTGCTGACTCACCCATCCCCTGTGCTTACCTAATCTCGTACAGACCCAAGCAGAATCCTAACCCCGTCTATGCACGTAAAAGGGGGTGTGCTTATTTGTTCTGCGAAAAGTAATCAAACAAGTGCCTTGTATCTTGTATCATATTATCATAAGATATGCCTTGGCACCCTCTCCAAGTCAACCGGCAGAGTTCCAAGGCGTTCTGTCTAATGGCTGCATCCATGTTTACGGTGGTAGTGGCCCGTTTATCCAGCCATCCACCTTGGGTGTCACAGTCGCTTTGTTCTCCGTTTTCTGCTACCGTGAGAAACAATGCAGTAGACATCCCAAGACATATGTTCTCGCTTTCTGGTTTTTTTAATTTCCATGGGTTGCCTGGCCCAGGCAAGGGGACAGTGGGAGTTCACACAGTTTTAATTCGCAGGCCTGTTGCCAGCTTGCTTTGCTAGAAAATACTGTTGTCCTTCAGATGCCCAGCAGCTTATGAGAGTGAGGCCTCTCCCAACTGCCAGCAGCCTGGGCCTCTGACCCCCCAAAGCCCCCAGCCCCGGCGTGAGCATGAGCTTCAGCAAGGGACAACAAGAGATGGTCCAAGGTCGGACCCCCCCCAGAGGCCAGCTCCCCTTACCCGTTGTAGCTCTGAATCAGGTCAAAAGTCATCATGTCTGTGGTGTTGACAAAGCTGCACTGGACGGGCAGGAACGCCCCATCCGGAGAACACTGCGGTGGTGACTTGTTCCCCACCCCGTGGAGGAGGCGGCGGTTTCTTATCTCACAGCTCCTGGGACCTAAACAATTCCGAGGACAAGATTTCAATGCGGACGTAGGAGTAGGTGCGTCGGCTTCTGCAGTCTGGACGCGGACGTCGTTCATCCTCCACACGTGACCCTGGCCCAGCCAGAGACGGAGTCCCGCACGGGGCACTTGCCAGCGCCCACTGCCCTCCATGCCGATGCTTCTACCAACCGGCCAGCGAATCCCAATCGTGCACCACGTGGCCATGTGAGGAGTGATAAAACCTTCCTCAACTGCTCTCATTTTCTGTACCGAGGGCCGGCCTCTCTGCCTCTGGTCAGGGAGACCTGACGGGGTCTCGGTCACGGGTGGAAAGCTGCGCACACTCGGGGTGGGCTGGGGCGTGTGGGCTGCGGGGGATCCAGAGACTTACACCGGCTCGGCCTCCCCAGCTGGCGCGTCCCGTACACCTCCATCCCTTCTGCATCCATGCACCAGCACTGCTCCTGCCCCAGGTCGCACTGCACGGGCGCGTAATCCCCCGAAGCCTGACACCGGGGGAGGTAGGCAGCCTTCGTGCCGTTGATGTAGCTGTTCAGCAAGATGCGCTGCTTCTCCAGCTGGCAGAAAGACGGACCTGAGGGTGCAGGGAGCAGCGTCGGACGGTGCTGCAGGGACAGCTTCAGGCTCTCTCCCTGGAGACCGGGACGTGTCCTTCCCACCCCCGGCAGAGAGGGGGAGAGGGAGCGACAGGCCCATGAACCACGGATCCTCTGAGCTGGCAGAAAGCTCAGGACCAGCGCTCCGACTGTCCGGCTTTATCCCAGGACTGCTCCCAGCATCCTATGTGCCGGGTCAGGGAAGGGCAGACTCCACTGTGGCCCACTGGTCCGTGGGAACCCCCCCCACACAGCCCGGGCGCTGCAGAGGGGAGGCTGCCCACTGGCAGAAGCTTGTCGGAACACATTCCCACGCCCCTGCCCATACCCTCGCTGTGCAACCCTCCCTGTACCAGTCTGGGTCTCCCTCCTTATGTGTAGGGTTGAAACACGACCACCCTCCTCGATGCATGAAGAACAGCGACCTTGACAATCAATGTCCCTGCTGAGTACCGACTTCGTGCCCAGGGTTCGACACATGCCTTAAATCCTGTGAGGCGGATTCTACATTCTTATGAAAGATGGGGGACCACAGCTCAGTGAGGGCATGGTCCCGGGTTGGGGTCTTTTAGCCGGAGCGTGCTGGGAGCCCGCCTGCTCCCCAGACTCCCCAGGCTGGCCAGGCTGGCCATGAACAATCCTGTGCCCCAAACAGAGCTTTTCTCCTTGAAGGAGATCTTTGGTTCCAGGCTCAATATCACCATTTAAAGATGATCAGTTCCCACTGGCCTTTGTCTTGGGCTGAGCTCCGACGTGCTTTACAGGAAAGCTGTGTTTCTTTGACTACACATGATGATACTTGTTTTGATGGGGAAATGCTCACCTAGGTCTCAGATTTTAGAAACGCCGAGGTGAGAAAGCACTAGGTGTGTCTGTGGCCTAATTCTGCTTCCAGAGACCTCGGATGTCTGGCCCTGTGGCTTCCTCAGAGCCAGGCAGGTAGCCCGCAAGTGGGCTGGTTCAGCACCTGTTTGCTGACGGGCCTGCTGGAGTTTCAGAGGAGTCCCACAGGAAGTAGGGCCTCGGGGGCGGGACTGTTACCCTAATTGGAAGAGGAATCTCCAGCAACCCAGAGGGAGAACTGCTGGGTCACAGGGACCCCTTTGCCCCCGATGCCCCCTCTTGCACTCACAGGCCACAGGCCGAGCAGGCTGCCTGCTGCCAGGCACCTCCCGGCCGTCGGCATCCACGCACCAGCAGGAGCCCCCGTCGTTCTGGCACTGGACGGTCCTGCAGGCAGGAGAGACACGCCACATAGACAGCATTACTGGGCCCCGAGCCACAGCCCAGTTTAGTCTTCCTTTCCTTTCCAGTCTTCCACGTTTTCATTCTTTAAATTAGGGAGTCATGGAGTGGAGGGGGTGAGCGACACAGTGCCAAAGCTGGCCTTTTCCTGTCCTGCTCATCCCCATGACATCTCGGCCGTCCATCCCCCAGCCATCCCATCTACAAGGTCTGTGGCAAACGCCTACCCCACCATGTGGCTGCCACCTGGAAGTCCACTGCAGGGGTAAAGCTAGTGCCCTTGTGGCCCAGGGGAGGGCAAAACAGCCAGTGAGGTCCAGGCCGGCGGAGAGCAGAGCCTCGAGTGTGGGTTACACAAGGAGGCAACTCATGGGTTGCCTGGGAGACATGGTGGCTGTGGTGAGGCCTGAAGGCTGATCAGCTGTCCTACTAGGGGCAGAGGGAGGTCAATAGGGCTCTGGGTGAGGAGAAAAGCAAATGCAAGCCCCCTGAGGAGGACCGGGGGTGCCTGGAACTGCAAGTGACGGGGAACAGGAACACGAGTAAAACCACAAAGGTGAGCTTCCTCCAGCCCTTGTGTGGTTCTAGACATCCCAGATGTCCAACGAGGGGCTAGACCACGGGGTCTCTGCACTCTGGGGAGTAAGGCGCTGCTGGGTGCATTAAGAGCACATAAAAAATGAAGGTGGCAATGATGTTTCACAGGGGGTTCCCCACACAGTCCACGGACAGAGCTCCCTTCGTCCAATGTGACTGGAATAGCACAGGAATATCAGAATCCTGGCCCACACAAAGGATTCCCGTGCATTGTGCTGGGAAGTTGTGTAAATTACGGCTCCGTTCTATAGGGAGAGGTGAGGGGCACGTTCACATGAGGCGGCCAAACACTCCTTCTGGAGAGGAGCTCGCTGTGGGGAGACAGAAGCGCCTGGCCCAGATCGCTGGCCTTAGCATGGCCGAAGTCCAGGCAGCTTGTCCTTCCCCTGACCTCTGACTTCTCACAAGTACCCACGGAGGACAGGAGGCGCCAATGCACCAATCCCCCACACCTTTCATTAAAGCAATTACACTGTAAGTTTGGGCAGGAAAAAAGGGAAGTCCTTGGTCCCGGCTGGAATGAAGCAGCGACTGCGGTGCTCTGGGTCAGATTATCCAGTGTCCATCAGCCTGAGGAACAGACCCCAGAGGTGGACACCTGCCCCCCCTCCAGCGACAGTGTCACATGTCATGGACACGGGTGGGGGAGAGTGGGAGCACCTCACAGGGTCAGAGGGGAGGGGTGGAGATAAGTTTTAAGGTTTCTTAGGGCCCCAGGGGTCCACAGGGCTGGGGAAGTCTTACTGGTAGCTGCCATCTTCTGCGCACTGAGGAACGTGGTCCGCTCCCTTCAGAAAGGCTGTCTCCCTCTGCAGCTCGCAAGGACGCAGGGGCTGGGCGTCTACCTGGTATTCTGGGAAAAGGGAAACAGCTCATCAGGGAAGAGTGTGGATGGGATTTCTGTGACAACGATGGGATCCCCAAAGCACAGATGCTCTCCTGAGTTGTATTCTGGCATCATCATCAATAATCACCTTCTAACTTGCAACTTGGTGGTTATTCACATGTTTCCAAGTATGCCATTGACTCATTTAACCCTCAGCCTCTCCCAGGAAGTGATGTCTGCATTTTACCCTTGTGTCATTAAGACAGTGACAGGAACCTGCTCAAGGTCAACAGTTGGCAAGAGAAGGATTCAAAGATAACTCTCAGACCCTCACGCTCCCTCAAACCTCGTGGGGTTAGGTCTGAACACCAGAAAGAAGGTGCTCTTGGATTTATCAAGCCACCCGTGGGGGCAGGACACTTTCTTGGCACAGGTCAGGAATGCAAACTAATTAGTAACTCCCCCAAGTCGTATTTGTGTGTCCTATTGAGAAGGCATGTGCCACATAGGAGCTTACTCAGAAATCACAACCACCTCAGGAGGGAGGTGTTACCGGCTTACTTTTCCAACAAGAAAACCAAAGCGTAGACTTATCCAAAGTCACCCAGCAAGTGGCCAAGCCACTACTGGAACTTATGTCTATTTCACTGAACAGGTAGATTTATTTTTTTTCACTACCTGCGGACTACTCTCAAATGCCTCCCACGGATGGCCTCGGCCTGAGATAGCTACGGAAATTGGAAAAAAAAAAAAAAAAGTCAGTGCCAAAATTTGCTCAAAGGATGGGGTGGGGTGAGCTAAAATTGAATTAGGGGGATCTGATTTCCCATCTGCTCTCCAGCGATCACCGGCTCCGTGAACTCGAGGCAATTCAGTCTACTTCTCTGAACCTCTGTCTCTTCAACTGAATTCCCTCCTTGGGACACCACAAGCACTGAATGAGATCAGAAATGTCCCAAGGCACTGGGGCAGAGCCTGGCTGACACCGGAGCTGTGGCCTGAAAGCTCCCTCCAGACCCTCTGCTCCGTGGCCTTGGGCTCATAACTCACCAAAGATGTTGGCTGACGCCAAGCCGGCTGAGCCGAGGAGACTGAAGACCCACAAGGCCAGGGCCATTTTTGTGGGCCCTTCTGGGGATGGAGGGGTAGAAGCCACTGCCCGCCCTCAGCCCTGGCCAGGGAGCCTTTATAGCCCTGCCCTGGAACCAGCTCCCCCGCCCACGGGCACTCAGTGACGCAGCACCTGCCCTGTTTTCTCTGCTGGTCACAGGGGGGCCTCCACCTGCGTCTGCCCCCTCTGAGGACACTCATGTGGCCAGTGGGGGATGAGAATCCTGTTGAGGCTCTGTGGAGCAGAACAGGGCTGGGTGGCTTTGAAGTTCATCTTCACAAATGAAGGCCAAAGCTCTATAGCCCTGTGGGCATCGGGCTCAGCCTTCCCAGAAAACAAGCATTTCCTCTCTCCCTTTTCCCTCACTTCCTCCTTCCTTTCTTTTTCCCTTCCTCCATTCCTCTTTCCTTCCTTTCTCCTTCCCTCCCTCCCTTGCTTCCTACTTCCATCAATATTTTTCAGACGCCCTCCCCTCCCACCAATGGGCCCTATTCTAGGCAATGAGAATATGGCAGGAAACAGGCAAAGTTATTAGGACAGAATATAAGAATTTTAGTGAGAGAAGTCACACACGCACACACGCGTGCACGCACACACACACACACACACACACTCCTATTTGAACTTATTCTCCTCTCCCCTCTGTCCCAGGACTTCCGAATCCCCAACCCAAAGGCAGCAGGAGCTGTACCTTCCACACAGAGGCTACAGAGCAGTGTGTTTTCTCTTGGCAAAGCCAGACTCCTTCCTTTACTCCTCTTCCTGCGGGACCTTGGAAAACGCACCTCATGCTCTTGAGCCCCTGCCTCCTTCCCTAGAAAACAGAAGAAAAAGGAGAACAACAACATGCACTTACTTGCTGGGTTTTCTGTAAGGGAAAAAATGGGACATTGAAGAGTCTGGGCTCCAGAGAAGCTGGCAGTTAATATTAGTGATTTTCTCGTTTTGCAATTGACACGGTGCCAAGGAGTGACAGATCCGCAGAACAGCCTGTAGGATGAGGAACTGATGACAGGTAGGGGCAGGGGTGGTGGGCTGGCAGGGAAGACCTGGCTGAGGCCCCTTGAGTGGGAGGGAGAGCCAGCGAGGGTCTGGAGGGATGCTAACCTGGGGCAGGGGAAGGCAGGACAGGCTAGGAGGGGGGGCGAGCTCTGCACCCAGGACGAGAATGAGGGACCCTGACTGCAGAGCGGTGGCCTGTACCACCCAGTAGAGGTACCATAAACATTACCAGAGTTCACACCGGGGAAGTGCTTAAAACAGCCCCTGCTTGTAACTCCCCAACGCTGGTTCCCTTCATCATTATTATGTTCATGATTCAAAGTAGAGAAAGTAAAACTCAACAGTTATTTTAACTGGCAGGGAGTGGGACTACAAATGGGTAAGAAATCCTGTTCTGTACATCCTTCCTGGGGGATCACACGTGCTCGAGGCTTGAATATCCCTAAATCAGCCCCAGCCCCAGCTCCAGGCCCAAGTGCAGCACCAAACCCAGCCCCAGCCCCAGCCAGAATTGGTGATTAAGCTTCAAGTCCACTCTGCCTGGGTGCTCCACAGACTTTTCAGATTCCACATGTCCCCAGACAAAGCTTCTCGACACTTCTTCCAACCCTGCACTCACCAGGCTTGCTATCTCTCTAATGGCAAAGCTGAATGACATCCTAGCTTCTCCACTCACCTCTCAGCAGCCCCCAAAGCCTACCAGCAAAACCTCATTCCCATGCTTTGGGCCTGACCCATCCTCATGGCCTCCTTGGGCCCCCAGCTGTGGGCTAGCCACTGGCATGGCTGCTCACCCTGCTCCTCACCAGGCTATTCTCCAGCTGCAGGGCCAGGGGATGGACAATCGCTGCGCAGGTGTTCTAAGGTCAAGACCATGGGCAGCTCCTAAGACCACCCAGCCCTGGGGGTGGAGGACTGGGAGGGGATTACTAATAATGAGACTTAGATTTCAAAGATGGCATTTACTGGAAGGAATGCTGGTGTTTACTGGAAAAGGAGATGTGACAGGAAGAACTCCCCCACGCGGCCCCCCGACACAGGACAAGCGACACCCCTCACACGATGGGGATCCAGCTGCCCCTCCTCCTTATCCCCAGGGATCCATTCCAAGACCCCAGGGGATAGCTGAACCTACAGAAAGCACCAAACCCCGTATGTACTGGGTTTCCCCCATATTTACACATCTATGATAAAGTTAGTTTCCCAATTAGGCACTGGAAGAGATTAACGATGAACACTAAAAGAGAACAGTCACAGCAATAGCCTGTAATAAAAATGTGGGAATGTGGTCTGTCTCTCAAAAATCTAACCGTGCTATGCTCGCCCTGCTCAGGAGGATGCAGGTGACCAACGCCTCTGTGATGGGATGGAGGGTGACAGAGCACTGTGACGCATGGTGACCCAGTGTCAAGCTGCTACTACCTTCCGACACTGGTCAGGAGGAGGATCGGGTCTTCTGGAAGCATGGCTGACCTGCCCGCCGGAGCTGAGCCCCAAGGGTGAAGGGTGGATGAGGGGCTAGCGGGAGGTCCGGCACCACGCTGTGCTGGGTCATTGCCTCTGGCCCAGCCTCTGTCCTGCTCCACTGGGTCTGGTGCTGGGGGAGCAGCAGCAGGGCCCTAGAACTGTGGAATGCAGGGGGCCGTGAGGGCTCCCCCCACCCCGCCCTGGGGCTGCAGGGTGCCCACAGGGAGCACAGAAGAGGTGCTTCTCTCCAGCAGGCAGCAGAGCACGGAGCTGGGGCCAGCGCCAGGCTCTTGGCCCTTCTCACGGTGACTCAGCTGCCCCCACTGTGCTGGCCGCAAGCCTGGAGACATGCAGGGACACACGGGGACACACAGGCCTCCGTGATTATGCCTGCTCAGCTCCTCTCCAAACAACCTGTGCCTGGCTCACAACTGGGATGCTCAGACCCCAAATGTGACCGCAGAACCCTCCTTTCAGCTCCTTCCTGCCCTGATACTGGGGAGCTTAGTGAAGATGTTAGAACAGAGAGTAACTAGAATGAAGAGGAGGAAATAGCTGGAAAGCCAGCATCCTCTCCAGCAGGATCCCAAGAACTGACCTTTACTGCCTACCTGCTTGTACCCACCAACCTCTGTCCAATGTTTTTCCTAAGCTCTCCTTTCCAGCTTCCCTCTCATTGAAGGCCAGAGACCCCAAGATGGGATTGGAAACTACCCCTGGAGCAATAAGGACTGTGCAGACCATCCAGGCCAGTTTGAGCTCAACCCCCAACAAGTGCCTGCACAGGAGGACCCTGGAGTGACCTGTAGTTACCACTACCTCATTATAGTGCTAAAATCCCTACCCATGGAGGAGCACAAGCCCCATAAACATAACATACAACATATGTGCAGGCATGTCTTCTCAGGAGCACACACAACTTTATGCCCACCCCCACAGAAAATGACGAGGTTTCCCTCTCTAAATCATCATCTTAACCCTAAATAAAGGAACCCATTCACCCTTGCTGGGGAGTCACAGCTTTGGAGGTTACTCCCTGTGATCTCATTTGCTGGAAATAGTTTCCTTTGTGTGACAACTCTAGCTAGTGTCCTCTCTACATGTAACTCACACCAAGGAGCAAACTTACATTAGTTCACTTACAACATCAGATGTCCCTGTTTCTGACATCCATCAGCTGCCGCCCACCACAGAGAATCACTTCCCAGAAGCCTCTCCCCTACGCCAGCCTGCTACCATGTTGCTGGGTACCATGCCACTGCCTTGGACAGCTTCTCCCCTCCTCCCCCACACCCAGTGACTCAAGAGTCACATCCCTCCTCCTGGGTTGCTGGAGAAATCACCAAAATTCCTGAAAACCTTTTGCATGGTAATTGTTCTATTCCAGCAAGCCTCACTGAAAAAAACTGTGGCTCTACCTCCATCCATGCTAGCAAAGGTAAGTTGGGGACCCTAGAAATCCACCTTTGCCAAACTGTAAGGTGGCTCCCCAAGCGCCTTTTCAGGTTGGGAGACAGAATGGTCATGTGAGAAGTGGGAGTTTCACCCTGGCTGGGCAGTAGTGAACCCCTCCCTCCATGAGGTCAGTGGTTCTGTACTGATGCTTCTGGTCCCGTCTTCTCACATGGGTCCAGGTTCTCTGTAAGCATCCTATACAGTGGCCCATTCAAGTGATGCTTCTCCCTCACTCTTACTATGGGGTCCCCCTTTGTGGCTCTAACGTGGAACTTGTCAATAGTCCCATGATCCTAGCCCTGTTTCTCTTCGGAGAAACCCAACAAGAGCGCCAAGATCTGCGTGCAGCCTGGTCCAATGTTTTCAAGTCTGTTCTGATTTTGTAACAGTTAAGATCCTTTGCTTTCTCTAGTGCCTCTTTTCAAAGCAATTGCCTCTCTCGTGAGGCTCCACTTCCTGCCTGGTCAGCCTGCTCTAGCCCCCGGAGCTCCATTGTCCATTTGAAATCAGGCCAGTCCACCTTCTAAGAGCTCAGCCTTTCTCCCACACAATATTCTCTTGTTCTCCTATCTTCTAAAGTTGTTTTCTATCCCCCAAAGCTCCTGTGCTGATTTTACTGAAGCATACTTTTTTAATGACTGCATTTCCTCCTTGATTTCCTGGGCAAGCCTGACTCCTAGACAGAGTTATTTCAAGGATGGAACCTTAAATTGCCTGTGGGTTTGTAATAATCTCACCGAATTCTTTTCTTTCCAAACTACAAAGATAGCATATTATAATTATCTTCTCATATTCTCTCTTCAACTTTTTAAAATTTATAATAGGCCTTACAATTTTAGATTTATAGAAAAACTGAGCATAGAAAGTTCCCATATACCTTCCTTCATACAGGTTCCCCCACTACTAATATCTTGCATTAGTGTGGTGCATTTGTTACAATTATTGGAGCAATATGTATATACTAAGTCCATAGTTCGCACTAAGTTTCATTCTTTGTCTTTTTTTTTTTTTTACTTATTTTGAAATAATTTTTTAACTTACCCAGAGATTGAAGTAGTGGTACAGTTCCCTCTTTAATCAATTTCACTGAACTTTAACATCTTACACAATCATATTACAATTATCAAACCAAGAAGTGATCAATGTAATACTATTTAACTACAGACTTCATTGAATTTCACCAGCTTTTCACTAATATCCTTTTTTGTTCCTGGATCCAATCCAGAATCTTACATTCCATGAACCTATAAAGTCTTCTTAGTCTCCTCCTCAGAAAATATTAAAGAACATACAAAAATTCTTGGACTAATAAGTGAGTTTAACAATGTCACAAAGATACTAAAAAATCAATTTTACTTATACTCTAATAATTAAATATCTGAAAACAAAATTGAAAAACACAATTCCATTCACAATATTAAGAATTAAATATTTTGAAATACATCCAACAAAAAGTACAAAATCTAAACACTGGAAACTACAAAACATTGCTGAGAAAACAACACAGAAATTCTGAACCAAAGGAGAAATACACCATGCTCTTGGATCAAAAGACTCAAGTGTTAAGATGGTAACTGACCTGAAGATTTGGAGCAATTCCTGTCAAAATTGCAACGTTTTGAAAAGTTGAAAATCTGATCCTAAAATTTGTATCAAGAATCAACAAACCCAAGATTATCAGGAACAGTTAAGAAAACATAATTAGAGGAATTACACTGCCTCTTTTTTTTTTTTTTTAAAGATTTTATTCATTTGACAGATCACAAGTAGGCAGACAGGCAGGCAGAGAGAGAGAAAGAGAGAGAGAGAGAGAGAGAGGAAGAAGCAGGCTCCCTGTGGAGCAGAGAGCCCGACACGGGGCTCGATCCCAGGACCCTGGGATCACGACCTGAGCCGAAGGCAGAGGCTTTAACCCACAGAGCCACCCAGGCGCCCCCTGATTCTAAACCCTACTATAAAGTTGTAGTAATCAAGATGGCGTGGTGTTGCTTAGAGAGACACATCGATCAATGGGAAGAGAATGCAGAGTACATGTATAAATCTACATGATTACTGCCAACTGCCTTTCAACAAAGGCACCTGGGTAATTTAAGGGAAAACAGTATTTCCAATAAATGGTGCTGGAACCTTGGATACCTACGTGGAAATTAAAATGAGATTGCGCTATATCCCTATTAGAAGAGCTAAAATAACAAACACTGGCAACACCAAATGCTGGCAGGGATGGGGAGCAACCAGCTCTCATCCTTTCAACTGCCTCCAACTTTTTAGGTCTATTTTTGGATTCTCTATTCTGTACCATCAATCTATATCTCTCTTTGCCATCTCTATAGTGTCTTAATGACTGTAGCTTTATAATAAGCCCCAATCAGAAATTGTCCTTTGTTCTTCTTTTTCAAAATTTCTTAGGCTATTCTAGGTCTTTTGCATTTCCCTATGAATTCTAAATTCTAGAATCAGCTTGCTAATTGCTGTTTCAAAAAGTCTGTGGGGATTTTACATGGAATTGCATTATATCTACTGGTCAGTTCTGGGGAAACTTCCACTTAACAATATTGCATCTCCCAATCCATGATCTTGGTGTATTTCTTTATTCCTTTATCTCATCTTTATTCTAGCCATTGTTTTGTACTTTTCTATGTACAGGTTCTGCATGTATGTTTTCAGATTCACCCCTAAGTATTCACATTTTTGATGCTGCTAAAAATGGTATTTTTTTAAAAATCCAATTTCCAGTAGTTTGTTGCTCATGTGCAGAAAGATTAGTTCTAGCAGCATTCTGGTAGATTCCTTACACTATTTCCTATACATGTCACTTGGAAATGTGTCTTTCTTCCTTTCCAAGTAGTAAACCTTTTTTTCTTCCTTTATTGCTCAGTGACACATTGCACTAGCAGAACTTCCAGAACAATGTTGGCTAGAAGTGATGATAGTGGACATTCTGGCCTTCTTCCTTATCTTAGGGAAAAATCATTACAACATAAAGGGTAAGTTTCTTGGCTGCTGCCTTTTATATTAATGCAAATTCCTGTCCATTTCTTTTCTGAGTTTTTAATCATGAATAAATCCTGAAACATAAGATGCTTTTTCTTATTGAGATGAACATACTTTTATTTTGATATTACATTGATTTTTTAAAATATTAAAACAAATTTGTATTCCTGTGGAACACTCAACTTAATCTTGATACATCATCCTTATAATGGACCACCAGATTCACAATGCTAATATTTGGTTGAGGACTTCTGTGTCTATTCAAAAGGACCATGTATTGGTCTGCAATTTCCTTTCCTTTTGGTGTGTTTTCCTGGTTTGGCATGAGGTCAAAGTTGGGCCTCCAAAAGTTAAGTGTTCCTTTCTTCTCCATTTTCTGTCAGTGCTTGTGCAAC